>VDFB02315820.1:0-43555 GCA_007258455.2 Sequoia sempervirens | reverse complement strand
AACTCATATGCTTTGTTATGAAGTCTTGTCGATATGGAGATGTCTCGCCGATAGGTATTCTTTTGGAGTCTTCAGGGTAACACGAAGGCTTTGCTATGAACTCTTAGCGATGGAGAGAAGTCTTGCCGACTGATGTTTGATGCTCGGTATGTCTTAAGACTTTGGAGTAACGTCTCAGCGATAGCGATAAGTCTTGGTGATAGATGAATACTTCGGGATAACTTGTGAACCTCGATATGAGCTCCTGGCGAAAATGATAAGTCTTGCCAATTGTTGAATGTTTCGATATAACATAAAGGCTCGGTATGATCTCTCAACGAAAGTGATAAGTCTTGGCGATAGCGATACACGTGATGATCATCGGTATGAGGTCTTGGCGACAAGGAAAAGTCTGAGCGATAACTTTCTGAACTCGGTAGAACCTCTTGCCGATAGTGTTGACTCTTGGTGATATCGATTGTTGGATTTGTTGGCATCGGGGAGACATGATTAGTGTCTCACCGACATGCCAACATAGGTTGAACGCTTTGATTGAGTGAATACCATCCTACGTGGCTTGTGTTCAACCAATCAGGAAGTCGAATGGGAACCACTAGTAGTTGGACTGTTCCGGCCGTTACTAAGAGGAAGTTCGACAGACTAGAAGCAGCATGGATATACTTAGTGATTGCAGATTGTGATCGGTTCGATGGTTCGATGAATAGATGTGTGAAGAGTTCGAATTGTGATCAGTGTGAATTCAATTTTGAGAGCATTGTAATGTGAATGTTTTGTAGCAAGGTTGATCATTGTGAATGTTGTTGTAAACTGACATCAGAAAGATAAGTTTGATCTTTGTATGTAATCTTTATTACTGTAATACAAAGTAACTTCTCTTGGTGTGGTGGGTTTTTCTCCCGTAAGGGTTTTCCCACGTATATCTGGTGTTCATATGTGTATGATTAATTCTTTGTTTCTGTTATCTCTTTCAAGTGCCTCTTAATTGGACTGTAATTGTAAAATTTAAAAGGTATCTCTGCATTCTTTCTTGAGGTTTTGACGTTAGGAGAGTTGTTCCACACCTTAGCTTTCCTTACACTTTTCCTATTTTATATTCTATGACAAATTCTGCTAGACAAACATTTGCCAATATTTGAGGGTTTGCAATATAATGGTCAATTAAATTTTTACAAGCAACATTTTGTGAATCATCTGGGTCATTTTTTAGCTATGTGGAATTTTTCAAAATAAATGTATAGTTTTCAGCAGTTGATGTGTCTATGAATATGCATTTCCTTGAACTATAGTTAAGAGGAATTGAAAGCACAATATGTACAGCTTGCTGAGTAGACATTTGTTGTAGATTGAGCAAAGCATTGGCAAGTTTTGTTATCATTTTAATTGCATCAATGTTATGTTCTTTGTGCTCTGTGCATATTTTTTTAAATGCATTTATTATTGAGGCATTGCATTTTTTCATGTATGAGCTACAATACATTGTTGCAGCATATGCATTTAAAATGAATTGTGCATCTGTATTTGCTTGCTATAGATGAGGAATTTTTTTACAAAATGTATTGTTCCAAATGTGAGTTGGCTCTCTTTTCAAAAAGATTGTTGGTCTAAGCAACGTAGATTGTATGGCTAATATTTATTCTTCTTCATCCATTCTTATGTTCAGTAGGAAATCCTCAAAAGATGTACAACAATCATAACTTGAACATTCTAAAGTGGATCTAAGTTTTTCAGCCAAACACATGTTTCTTTTTTCGTCAATGCATGGTTCAAGAATTCTTGTTATTTTCATTGGTGGTTGTGGAAAACCAAAGCGACATTTTTTTTTTTTTGGTCTTGCCACATAGTTTAGTATGGTGATGTATGTGTATTTTAGCCATTTGTTCATTTAAAGTTTCAGTATTGCAAGTTATGTATTTGTCTACAAAATTTTCAATACTAGTATTAGTATCTTTTCCATATGTAGGTGCATCTTTAACACATAGCATGAAATGGCCATGTTCATTTCCTCAATTTTGGAATTCTGTAACTAAAAAGTAGTCCAATACCTTTCCAAAAAATGTCTCATCTGAGCATATTAATTGTTTCATTGCATTAATCATATGTTTGTAATAGAAAGTACAAGTGGTTGGATCCTTTTTAATCAAATAGGTAATGTCAACTTCATTAAGTAATTCTTCCTAGTTTTTTGTTGATTTTTTTTGTCTGAGATGTGTTGATGATGCATATTTACTAAACTTGGACACTAAATCTATTGACTTATCCTCCACAATTTGTTTTCTCATGTTAGTAATTGTTTTTGAGTGTTTACATTGGTTAATACATTGTTCCAATGGCTTTCATTTTTTGGAAACAAGTGGTTCAAAATTTCCATTCAAACGGTTTTCATCATGGAACAAAATAGAATATGTAGTACTTCCTGAATCTTCATTGAAATTCAAGTACTTTACTTTTCTAGTTGACGACCAAATACATATTTGGATACCTAACCACTTTGCTAGCTATTTAATACAAATTTGGTCACCCCAAAGGCCATATTCTTTACAATTTGGTTTCTTAACTACAGATAGGCGCATACATTGTAAGTTTGTATTAGCATCAACAATTTGATGCAATTCATTCAATGTTTTAGGATTTAGCTCATGTGTATATGAAAACAAAGTGTCATCGTCATTTTTTGCTAGGAAATCAAGAAAGTAATCAACCATACCATTTTGTAATTCTATGGAAGTGAAGTTCATATGTAACAAATATTATAAAGAGTCAAAAAGACAATCCCCTATGTTGTATACAAATGGACTTATTCTAAAAAGATTATTATCTTTCAATACTTCATCTATTGTTCATTCTTCTTTTGTATTCATTGGTTCATAACTTTTTACATCTATGATAGTATGCAATGATTTTTTTGATTAGTTAACCATTTGCTCACAAGTTTATGAGTAGGGTTGACATGTAAGTTTGATTTCTTACCCAAGATGGTGAACATCACCCCAAGTTATGAACAACCATACAATTACATGCAAAAGAATCACAAGAATGCAAAGAATGGGGAGATTAAGGTTGCAAAGGATGTCATTGATTAGGAGAACTAACACAATAATAACTGGTATCAGTAAAGGGAAAATAGAGATATAACATCATGAAAAAAAGATACTTCATACTAAAGCTAATAAAAGATTGTTGCAAACAAAATTATCCATAATGATGATAATAGCTCTCATGCATGATGCATTCAAATTCTTTTATTAGAAATTAGAATAATGGTCATCAAAAAAGAGAATGGTGATAAGAGATGGCTCTCAGATTGTAGAAGAAACTAAAATCATTAATCAAAGATTAACAACATTTTAAAAAATTACAATATGATGATTTTCTTTTTTAACTTCTATTCTATACTGTTGAATCTTGTACAAAGAAAAATTAGATCTTAGCAGCAACACCTTCCTCTTGAGGTAATGGCTTAGTAATTTTTATTTAAACTAAAACTATCTTGTTTCATTTTCACTAATTAGGATTTGGGTCTCTTGTAAAAGAGACCCATCTTAGTTCACCACATTAAAGCCACTAGACTCGGCTTAATGAAGATTTTATTTTTCATTAAGTAAAGCAGGCAAACTTTTAACCTCGGGTGATTAATTGGGCTCCCTTTCCACCGGGGTTTGAACCTTTTGACTGATGATAATCCAAATCTATTTACTCAATAGAACTTAACTATAGGAAAGAGAACAATACAAGCATTTGATGTTTTTTCCTAAGTTTGTGGGATTTTTCAATGGATGTAGTGTGAAGGAATGTTGCCTAGTTAATGTTAAAATTTGGGCCATAAATTATAATACTTGTCAACTAATTCTAGACAAAGAGGTCACTAGCTCATCTACTAGCTTTTTTCAAAAGGTGGTCCTTTCAATGTATTCACTCCTAGAGTGATGGCATTCATTGACCCCTTAAAATACCTGCTTTGAACCAAGTAGTAATGCATATTGACATTCACGCAAAACAAATAATATTAAGAGAAAGTAGTTTATTTAATAAACACAGTTGGTGGATACCATACAGTAACTAACACATTAGAGCATTCTAAAATGTTGATTCATTTCCAAAGAGAGGAACAAATACATTAGGCCATGCCAACAATGATAATAAGGCACAAAACATCTTCAATAAAAAATTTAAAATATACGAATAAACAACACTAGGTAATGGGAAAAACTTGTCCTAAATAAAATGATCACACACTATCATCTCATGGAAGTGGGTGGGTAAGAGTTTTCAATTATGAGAAAACCTAGTTCTAATCACAAAGCTAATCTACAGAAATTGCAAGGAAAGAATGTCAATTGGAGTTCTCAAATTAGGATATGCAAACAAAAATACTTTATAAAACATGACCCAAAATTAAAAACCTAAAATAACACCAAAAATAATTCCTCTAGGGGAGAGGACCCAGTAGTTGAACACCCTAACTTCGCGCTTCTCAAAATCCTACATGGAAATTTCAAATCAATCCCAATTTTTTACAATAGCTTACTTGGCAAGTCCCTTGCTCATAACTAAGGTTTCAGGGCCACCTCATCAAATATGATGCCACATCAACATTTTTTTGTCAAGGTGTCCAAAAAGGCCCAAAAAAAAGTGAGACCTATATTTGTGCATCTACATCATGTTTTATTGGGAACTAATGTGGCATCACATGATTTGTTGCTTTTTAGATCTAAGGAATACATTTCATTTAATTATGGGTAGTCATCATCAACACTAACAACTTTAAAGTCACAACTATTGGTCCAATATTGTTAAAAATATTGGACATTATATAAAAAAATGCTATAACAACTATTGCAATGTGCAATGCATGAAAATCTAAGGGTCTGTGCATACATTAATGAAACAAATGATAGTGCTAATAGGAAAAATAATACATGATAGGAGGTATACAGAGTTTTGGTCAAAGGTCAGTGTATGGACAACTACAAAGGGATAGTTACACAGTGACAATCATGACAATGGTTTCCAAGGTTAAGGGGGCGATGAGGGAACATCCATTTCAAGGATGCAGTTTTGAGGACAGTTGCAATATGAGTGTCTCCCACTTACTACAACAGAACAAAATTAGAAAGAAAAAGGTCGATATATATTGGCAAGATGACATAGTATCATTTAGAGTAGATTCAAAGGTCTTGTTTGTTGTTGTTAATCTTGGAGAGCATGACTTATGGCCTGAGTAGTATGTGCTAGAGAAGGGTCATGTTGAGGATGGAGAAGATTCTCAAACTAAGTGCATATGAGTTGTGAAAGTGGTGGATTCAAAATAGCACACTGCCCTAGTAAGGTAGTAGAAACCTGTGACATGGCCAAGATATAGATCAAAGTGTCAAGGGTTGATTGAAGTGCAAGATAGGACTGTTATCAGAGACCAACAAATGACCAAAGGATATTTGTCATTTCATGATAAGTCATATCATGAAGTATGTGCATAAATATAAGGGACAGTAAGATAATAAGGGTAATGACTGAGATTAAAGGTTTTGAATGTTTTTTATGTTGCAATCAAATATGACTCCATTTTACCCATGGAAGGAATTGAAAATGGGCCACAAGAAGGACAATCTTCATAAATTTTAATATAGAAGTATGCTATTTCTTCCTTCCATAAAGGAGGGGAAATCCTTGAATTGTGGCATTGTCCATAGATTTTGAAAAGCAACAATGTTCTTCCCAATAGACAGAGCTAAGAATCAAAGGTTTTGGTTTGATTCCAAGCAGTATGCAATGTTTTCAAGTTGAAGGAGGAATACTATCTTTGCAGCTATATATGATCAAGATTAGTGAGAAAATGTCAAAACATGCAGAAAAGATGAGAGTCCTATCATGGCAACATCACCTAGAAAACTGAATAAAATTGCCATGTTCAGCCCTACATATTATGATAAAGAGTGCAATCATCAAAAAAGAGTTGTGCAAGCTACATGTATCTCAAATGTGCTCTTAAATCGAAGGCCAATGTAGTGATAGTCAATCCATCTTCAAAGGTTTAGAGGGTGTCTTTGGAATTTTCATGTTTGAATTATCTATCCATGGCAGAGGTGGTTTGAAGATAGGCCTGTTAGATGAATTCCAAGGGCAGTGATGGGAAGTGTTAGGTGAAAGAGTCACGACAGTGAATAAATTATCACTAACCCCTAAAAGCAGACCTTACAAAATATGGTTAGTACAGAACATTTATTTTCATTTTAAGGATCTCCATCATCCACAACTAAATTGCAGAAACTGTGACTACTTGATATTCCTTTTACCATCCATAACTAGGAAGATGAGGGAAACTGCAAACTTAGTATATGAATCTAACTTTCTTACCCATTATCAAAAATACAAGAAAAATAGATTTCAATCCACAACCTTTAACAATGTAATGATTTGGAACCATATACACAGCTAGTTTGTGTAAGTTTACAGTCTAATGATTAAAATGAACTAGCAATCACACAGGAGGGAAGCACCAAAAGAATGAAAGGACTGTGTATAATGTTTGTCCTAGTAGGGGTTACAAGTGTTGTCATGGTTTTTTTCCTTAAAGGTAAAACCCTATGTGAATGCTAATGTGTATGGTGTTATAGCTTGCAAAAGGTAGTAACCCTGCTCACAATGGATGGTGGTAAGAACCATGCAAAGTTTAAAAGTTTGAAAAAGAAAAGAACAGTCTCATGGTTATAAGGATAGAGAAAATAAAGTGAGTCACAACCAAGAGATAGAGTAGTTTTGAGACCTAAAAGGATGGTAATTCTTTTTATTTCATATAGCTGATGTGCATCTTTTAACTTACATTAAAAGCCAACAAATTTGGTATACATGTAAAATCCACTTCACTAAAACAGCCATTGTATTGGAGAAGTGGGCCACACCCAAACCATAATGAGGAGCCACCCAAAAAGACCCATTGAAAAAGAGAAGTAAAGGATAATTACGTTAAAAGAATAGAAAATACAAAACCAATTCAGTTGTTTGTTGCAGGCTAGGTGGCTGACTCAATGACTGTTTCAACATACCTCCTATCCTTTCCCCTGTTCATGCCTCTCATTTTGTTACTGCAATGAATTTCCTTGTTGCTACACTTGAGACAAGAAATGCACTTTCATTTTTACTTTTTCCCTATTGTTGCACTTGACACATGAATTGGGAAAACATGCCTTCCTTCAAAAATTCACAGGTATGGTGTTTGGGGACATCATGCAGGGTTTTGCAGGTCAAAGGTCAACATAAAATTCCTTGAAAACTTCGTAAATGCTGGAATCACTATGAAATCATTTTAAAATCACATTTTTAGGCCCTAATTTTAAAATTTATGCAATGGAGAAACACAGACAAAATAAGAGGAGGAAGGCTCCTTTTATAATTTTTTGAGGGTCAAATTTCATTATTTTGAGTGGAAGTAATTTGAATTAGACTTAGTCAACCAAGGATAAGGTTTCATTGATTTTTTGGTTCCAAGGAATGGTAGACCACTTGTATCCCTACTTTGGTAGGGGTGCAAATACCCCATATCTCAAGGAAGGTGAGCTTAGATAAGAAGAAAGATGGGAGAGAAACAAGATCAATGTAGATGGCTTTAGCTCAACTAAATTATGGATGTGTGAGATATTAGAAAGAAGGTGGAAATGAGCTAGTCTTGAGGGAGAATAAGAAAGCATTTAATTTTTTGGAGCAATCATCCTAGAAATGAAAATATGAGTACCTTAAGTGTGAAGGAAATATAAGAAAAGGAGTAAAGATACATGAGAAGGGGAAAGAATACACATAGGGATAAGTAAAAAACCTATAAAGGGGTCAAGACACATTGAAAAAGAAAATAATACATAGAAAGGGGAATATCTAGAGGAAAGGGGAAAATAGGCTAGAAAGGGATACAAAGGGGATAAATTTGAAAAAATGTTAAAATGAGTACAACACATGTAAAAATGAATTACAAGGTATACAATTTATGTTGTTACACCATACTAGTTGGACTCAAAAAATTGAATGCATCCATAAATAAGAGGTTCCTCTATGAAACTCCCAAAATAGAGGAAAACACATCTTCTAGAGAATGAAATTTTATATTTTTAATATTCCCCAACCCCTTAATTTAACATATGTCAAAATTTAGCATGGGATGGTTAAAAATCACTACTCAAATATTTGTAGGACCTAGGAATGTATCTCCATTTTCCAAAGCTTTAATTTTCACAAGCATGACCTAAAAATCTATAATTAAATATTACAAGAGATAAGGATGTCTTACAATCCTACCCTATAGCTCATTGGTCACTATTTCCAAGGACAATGAGGCCTAGCCATCATATTTACAACAAAAAAAAATCCAATTTTAAACATTACTCTTTCAAATCAAAGTACATCTACCAAATTAAATCCAATTTTGATACAATTCTACTTCAATAAAGATTCACAATAACAGTAGCTTAGTATCATCAATTCAATAACATAACTAAATTTGATTGTTCTGTATTGTAATTTTCAATTCTATTCAAATGTAGGGTGCATAAATAAAACATAGGATTTTTTAAGCTCCCAAATTAGATTCTTTGTGGCTTCATCCATAAGCCAATTATGGAGAGTCTACCTCTTGAACATGTGGAACCCAAAGCTTACAAAGATGAGCTCATGGATTTCAATCACACATGACAAACACAAGAATTAGCAACATGAAGAACACAAGCATGCATTCTTTCTCAATCATAAACAAGACACTCACATGATCCAGTTAACAAGGAAGAAAAAAGTAGCTTGATACATGGAGTGGTATCCCTTAGCTTTCTAAATGTAATATGGATTTAGGTAGACAATATGTCTCTTTGCTAATCCCCCATTAATGCATGTTTATCATATGCAATTCCCCTTCTTTTATGTAACTTTTTATCTTCCAGTTGTTACATTTTATTTAGTCTTTAATCATTATTATTATGCAAATATCCCTCTTCCAAGTTTTACATCATTTAACATTTTATTCATACTAAGAAAATCTCTCTTTTAGGTGTTGCATCAACATCTATAAATATTGTGGCCACTCCCTACCTCCTAATTATCTTATCATTCCTAAACAAACCAAGAAGACCAATTTCACAAATTGGTTCTCAGAAGAGATGAAAGGATTACAAACAAGCAGCAAGAAAACACTATACCTATTTTTTCCTCTACCATTCCATTTTAACAATACCTATAATAAACTAAAACCCTCTAATTAATTCAATAAGTCAAAATCTAACTTTTCTTAGTTTCCTTTACAATTTTACAAAATACCCTTCAACCTCATTTACATATTTAATTTTTGACGAAGGATGGCATGGAAAATATGCTCGCAAAGCTCAAAAGAGAGACAAAAAATTGGCAGAACAGACGACTAGACATGGGATGAGAGGATTCACAAAAGGTTTAGAAGGGAACTCTAAAAGGAAATGGAGGTTTCGACATAGTCGCTACCTAGAATCCCTAGAGGATATCCACAAGGCTCTACAGGACTCAAAAAGATTGACAATTGATAGCTAGGACAAATGGAGGCAAGGTGTAAATCTCAAGGGACGTTTCAATAGACTAAATCCTTATAGTATCCAAAATAAGCAATATGAGTATCAGGGGTGAACAAAATAGCCATTTACTAAAGGTCTAGACCATTGTATTTATGTAGAGCTTGGATTTAATTTGATTAAGACTGTAGAAATTCTAAAAGAAAAGGCATTATTTATTAAATGGGCTGGAGAATGGCCATCCCTAAGCAAAGTAAGAGAGTATTGTGACAAGAACTTGGGAAAGATACTAAGATAAACACCTTACCAAATGGCTTCTTCCTACCAGCTGTGATTTTTAAGAGGAAGATATTGGATGGAGGGCCTTTGATGATAGGTGGATATGGCTTTTATATAGAAGATTAGGAACCTAACTTCAATCCATTAAAATAAGAGATCATAGAGGTGTTAGTTTGGTTATGATTATACAACTTACCTATTGAATATTGGGACTGGAAAACCCTCAAATGTATTAGTGACCAAATAGGGACTTTTATTTTGGTGGATGAAAGTGTTGGAATTGATTCTCATTGATGTCAAAAGAGAATGAGAGATTGTTAGAATATTGTCATTGATTTCAAAGATGAGAAGAGAACTTTTTCAATAGAAGAAATTGTATGATTGACAAAGGCCAAAGACCACTAATCAATGTTTGAAGACCAAGTAAAATCAGATTGAGAAGAGTGGATAAAATATGAAGTGTGTGAGTGGAGAAACAAAAGATATATCAATAATGAATGAATCATATCAATGATGAAGTAAATTAAATTCAATAAAGGAATAAGGGAATGAATAGAAGATATATTATGAAGCACTTATTACATGATAAATAAATAAATTAATTAATTAATTATCAATTTTAACCAAAGTCACAAAGGTATGGTGAAGGGTTGTGTCTTATGATGAGACAAGATATATAAGAGAAGTCATTCCATGAGATGTTTTGATTATATGGAAAAACCAGGTTTTGAATGGACCTAAAACCATTTACAACAAATTTTGAATGGACCCAAAACCATTAACAAGCATATTTTAATGGGGATCTGAAACCCACACAAAAAGACCAAGTTGCAAAAGCATAGAAAAAAGACAACCAATAGTGAACCAAAGGCATATTATAAAAGAAAAAACATGAATACACACATCTACACCAATAGAAAAGATTGTAATGGGATCCTCAACCCCAAAACAACCAATTACACGAGAACATGCATCGAAGAACCACCTGAAACGGCCAAGTAACCATCAGCCTGTAACAGCTAGACTACAACACAACACTTATTAGCACCAACCAATAGCACACTTCCTAAAACATCTAGGTAACCATTAGCCTGTATTAGCCAGACTACAACACGACACTTATCAGCACCAACCAACGAAACCAAACTCCACACCTCAATAGGAGAGTTAGGAATTAGAGTAGAACACCAAGAGACCTCCCAACCACACCAATAGGGAAAAGGAAACCTCTTGCAACACCACCAAACCTAAAGATCCGAATCAAACTCCACCTCAAAAGGAATACGCTCCCCTCTATAGGAGCAGATGCCATGAAGAACCTTACCAAAACTGTAGCCAAACTGTAACAAAAAACAACTCGACCTCTATAGGAGCACACACCACCTCCAAAGGTGTTGTAACATCAAGGACCAACAACAAGGAAAGCACCTCCACAAATCCACAAACCCAAACTCTACCTCTAAAAGAGAGGGCTCCACCTCCATAGGAGTAATCTTCACCTCAATAAAAGACTCAGACTATAGAAAAGGGAAGAAATCCATCCAACCAATAGCAAGAAACTCCATGACAACTACCGGCAACTTGAAAACATGGCCCAACAAGAGACGCATAGGGATAAACCCAACCACCCCACAAGGGGGGAGAAAGAGCACACAAACAAAGAAAAAATTCTTCACAAAAGCAGGCACAAAAGAAATAGAGAACACCTTAGCCACCATCCAAGCGAGAAGAAACTTATGTGCACCAGAAAACACCAGCCTCCCTGCCCAGAGAAGAGTAGCACCCCTACCTAGAAAAAAAACCAGCACCAACAAAGAGATAATGGGCCTCAAAAGAAGGACAAGGAAAGGAAATCCTCCAAACAAAGAGAGTAGAGAGTTGGAAAGATACTAAAGACCAACCTCCAACCCTACATGCCAGTCAGGGTCTGATACATGCCAAAAACTATCCACAACCAACTCCACCAGAGGAAAACCAACAACCTTAACCCCAAGCAATGAACACACCCACACAGAGGCATAGAGGCCCCTAAAGAGCCAGAGAGAGCCCAAAAAACTTGAAAAAAGGGAAAGAGGAGACGAGGCACAACAAGAGAAATATACTTCCAACCCTACATGCCAGTTAGGGTCTGAGATCGGGCCACCATTCTCCTCCAAAAATCCCTCATCAAGAACTCCAAGCACTACAACCAGCACCAACACCAACAAAGAGATAAAGGGACCCGAAAGAAGAAGGACGAGGCAAGGAAAGCCTCCAAGCAAAGAGAGTAGAGGGTTTTCAAGACAATGAAGAACACCCTTGAACCCTACATGCCAGTCAAGGTTTGAAACATGCCAAAAACTTTCCACAAACAAATCCACCAGAGGTAGACTAGCAACCACATCCCCAAGCAATGAAAGCCCCCAAACAAAGGCATAAAAGCTCCAAAAATGCCAGAGAAAAATAGGAAAACCTGCAAACAAAGAAAGAGGAGAGAAGGAACAACAAGAAAAAAACACTTCCAACCCTACATGCAAGTCAGGGTCTTAGATCAGGCCACCAAACTCCTCAAACAACCCATTAGCAAGAGCTCCCAACAAGGAGTATCTCGGAAAAACCCCACAGGGCAAATGCAATAGCCAGACTTGAAAAATAGCTCCCTAGCAGGAAAATGACAACACCCAACACCAATCCACAGCATCCTAGAAGGATTTCAACAACAAATAGATCCACAACAATGCATCCTAGGCCAAAAACAACAGCCAACACCACTCCACAACAACCACATAGAACAACACCGACAACAAGCAAGGAGAGCCCACACAAAAAGGGAGTAAAGAGCAGACAAAACAATAAAGTTCAACAAAAGACCTGACATGCCAGCCAAAGTCAAAGGATAGCTAGAAACTCTCCACAAACCTCCCAGCCACAAACAAACCAAACCGCACACTTAATTCCAAAAATTGAACCAGAGCCACAGTAAAATTAGGCACCCCCTCAAAAAGAGAGAGTAACGAAGCATTGTCATCATCATCATCTGATTTAGAGATGTTATGTGTGGGAAAGTTTTATCATTCAAGAATGAGTGAGGAATGAAAAAGGGGAGGAAGTGAAAACAAAGATTTTGACACTTGAATGTCTTTCTAGCCCTTCTAGGGTTTTTCACCTAAAAGGGGAAAGAATTGGCCAAAATGCAATGTAAACATTCAAAGATTAATGTGATGTGGGTGTAATGTGCCTAGATGAGATGATCTAAATGAAAGTAATTGATAAAATAGATTGATTATGTATACAAAACTAAGAAATGCAAAGTGTTTGAAAACACAGTGTTTTATGCAAAAATGAACTAGAAGTATGAACAAGAACAAAATTTAATGAAACTGAATGAGGTGCACCTGGAGCTTGAAATATGATGTTGGAAGGTTCTATAATGTTTAAGATATCATTCTTGAAGCCCACTGGGACTCATTCGCCACATATGGCAAATTAGTCTTGTTTCTGGTAAAATCTGTCGGAACAAGTTTCGGGATGCAAGGAACATAGAACTTCATAAAACACTTTTTCTAGCCTGGAAATGGGACTCATTCACCATAGATGGTGAATTAGTCCACCTACAAATTTTTGAAAAGTCAAAGGTTAACTCTATGGGTCCTGGTCTGCACTTTTCTGCCTGATAGCTTGCTAGATCTGAATCTAGAAAATTTGACATGAAAGTGGTCTCCAAGCTTCAAATAGGGTTATGTTGACTTTGATGACTTTGCAACACCTTTTGACTCTTTTCTCCTCGAAAAATCTACCTACAAGACCTGCAAACACACATGCAAAGAGGGGGAAAAGGGTTAAGGGTTAGAGTATAGGGGTTTTCCTTGGTTAAACCCCAATTTGGTAATCAAACCCTTGATAATGAAATGAAATAAAGAAGGAATGATGAAAAAATAACATGCAATGTCATAAACTCACCAAACTCTTGTTGTTGAAGTCTAAAGATATGTTGCTCCAAGATGCTTGAATGCTTGATTGAATGCTAGAGTGCTTAAATACTATGATGAATGCATGAATACTTGAATGGATGAGTGAATGGATGAATGGGGGTTAAAATGAAAGGAAAATCACATATTTATACACACTTATGCCCTAATTTCCTGAAAATATAACATCACAGGCCGACCTTAGGTCTTTAGGAATAAAAACCTGTCAGTAATTTAAGTTTAATTTGATTTTTATGCCAAGAGGGACTCATTCGCCCCTAGTGGTGAATGGGTCCCACTCAAGGCATGTGAATGGGTGTTGGGAATTAAGTTGTCTTAAATGATGTTTGTTGGGTTTACATTCAAAAGTATACTTAATTAAGGTTTGTAAGTGCATAAAGGGGCCAAATAAAGCATAAGAAAGGTGTATTTGTTGATTACAAGTCTAGAAAAGCATGAAATTTTGTTACAAGGCTTTACAACACTTTAAAATAAGACTTGGTAAGTGATAAAAATGGGATATGTAGGTGAATTATAATAAGAGTCTAGAAAAGTGTGAAAATGTGTCACAACACTTCACAACACCTTTACAAGACATCATAAAGTCTTAATGATTCATAAAGATTCAAGACCTAATGTGAATGTGTGGGCCACATTGCAACATTAAATAAAGGCACAATCAAGCCAAATAAGCACAAGGAGGGACAAAACAAGAAAAAGTAGAAGGGTTACTTTTTCCATGTCCACAAGAAGGTTTTATCATTAAAGGAGTGTATGGAATTAGAATATGTAGCATGAAGTAAATAAGAGGAATATAGATGAATGAAGTGAATGAATATTATTAATTAAATATTTGGTTAAGAATAGTAAAGAGACATGTTGAAGAGCTATGACTATTGAAGAATAATAAAATAATAGAAGATCATTCAAAGGTAGCCATTAAGGAGAAATAAAAAGGAGAAAGAAAAAGTACTAAAAGGGAGAAATTAGTCTTAACAAAAAGACATATCCTTTTAAAGAGTGATCTCTTTTCAAAGAGATGCAACTCTTCATTAAAATGTATAGATATAAATAAATGTGTATGGAATAGAAAGGAAGATCTATTAAGAGAGAAGTGTGTGGAGGATTAAAATATATTATTGTGGATATGTGTTAAAATGCAGCAATTAGTCTTAACAAAAATACATATTCTTTTAAAGAGTTATATCTTTTCAAAGAGATGCAACACTTGATTGAGATGTAAAGATATAAACAGATGTGTGTGAAATAAAAAGGAAGATATATTAGTCAAGAAAGATGTGTGTGGAGGATAAAATATATATTATTATGGATATGCATGAAAATACAATGATCAAGTTTGAAAATGCAACAATTATTATTTAAGAGGAGTCATCGCTATTTGAAGGGTCATTATCTTTGAAAGGATATATCTCTTCATAGAAATATGAAGATATAAAAGGGTATAAGAAATGTGTGAGAAGTGTGGAGTAAATGTAATATCATACAAGAAAATTAGTGAAGAAGGGAAGTGTGTGAGACACAAAGATATATCATTCAAGAACAAGAATATTTAAGAAGAATATGCATATTTGTGTATGAATATTTAAAAAAGAGAATATATGCAGATTTGTGTGTGAATATTTTGAGGAGAATATAAAAGAAGATCATTAAAGGCTATTTTTAAAGAATATTTATTCTCAAGAAGACAAGATTCTATTGAAGAGGTTGGTGCCTTGTATCAAAGAGATTTGTATCTCTTACTAAGTTGGTGCTCAGTTGTGGGGATTGGTGTCTCCAGAAGGTTGGTGCCTAAAACTTCTACAGATGGGGATTGGTGTCTCCAGTGGGTTTGTGCTCACAAATTGTATAAGATTGGATTGGTTTCTCTTGTGCGTTGGTGCCTACAAAGATTGTAAAATAGATCTATATAAAAAAGCAATATTTTGTTGTAGTTTTCTCCCATAAGGGTTTCCATGTAAATTATGTGTTCTTCTCATGCTACATAATTTGTAGATATTATGTGAATGATATTGTTCAATTTACATTATTGTGGATGTTGTTTAAAAAATCAAGAATTTTCTTATACCGATTCACCCCCTCTCAATATAAGTGTGTGTTGAATAATTGGTATCAAAGTAGGTTTCTTTGAATAGTCTAAATACTAGAAGGTGGATCTTAAGAGCACACATGGAAAGAAGAAAATGAAATAATGGAAAAGGAAATATCAAATAGAGCATTGATCAACAAGCACCAACAAAACCAAATGAGTGATTATATAGAAATAAGAAAATATGATGGGGTGACAAATGGAACACATATGGCTATAGAAATGAAAGGTGAGGAGAAAGAAGAAAAGGATTCAAAAGAATATGATGAGAATTTTGATATGAACTTATAAGAAGAAGAATATGATGAAGATGAAGGAGTAGTTTATTTGGAAGAACTTATTTCTTCCCTAGGAAAAATCAAGAGTCTTAGGAAAAAGAACAGGCAACAAAAGGAGACAATTCAAGAGGATAGTGAATTTAAATAAAATTTGTCACATGATCTTAAATAATCCAAAAATATGATCATTGATCTAAAAATTCAAATTGAAGAAGGGAAAAGGATTGAATAAGAGGTGAGAATCCATTTGAAATAAAAGGAAAAAGGTTGTGAGAGGTTAGAGTTTGAGATAGTTTTCTCGAGAAAGGAACTAGAGAATACAAATTTTTAGCTAAACAAAAGCCTAAAATTTGAGAAGAATAACAAGACCCTAGATGATATCATTAATGAACAAATATAATCATTTAATCAGATAGGTCTTCGATATAATTAAAATACAAATACAAATAAAGAAGACTCCAAAGAGGAACCAAATAAGTCAAATGAAGAAGAACCAAAGAGGTATGTTGAAGCCCTAAAAATCCCTATCAAAGGTGGAAGAAACAAGAAGAAGGAGAGTAAAGCTCCACAAGAAAAAAACACTCCTCACAAAGACAAAAAGGACAAGAATACATTCAAAAGATCTTTCCCTCCAAGACAATCTCATATGACCAAGTTCAAAAGTTCCTTTTATGGCTATTGCTTTTCATTTAATCATGTTTTGGTTATAAAGAAAGATATTATAGAGCACATGTGAGATATAATTATGGTTGGAACAAAAATAAAAGTTCTTATGGGTGGAAAAAATGGAACTATAACTCATTTTCTCCATTAGTATATTATAATAGAATATGCTACAAATGTAACAACTATGGGAATAAAACAAGATTTTGTAGAATTTTTCTTATAGAACTTAAATAGAGCAAGAAGAAGGAAACCATGGTAAGAAAAGGAAAGAACATACTAAATTTTGGAAGAGTAAGCAAGAGCAAGAGGAGAAATCTATACTTGTGCAAACTGCACTTCATGCATAAGAGGTGTCACTAAGTTCATGAGGAGAAGTACATATTCAAGGGGAGTTGATTGTTACATAATATTTTAGCTCCGTGGAGAAGAAAATTAAGAGATAGATCAATTGATGAAGATTATTTGGGAGTTATAGGAAAAGGAGAATGATGCCATTGATTTCAAATGACCTTCTTCATTTAGCAACCATGGATAGAGAAGGAAGAGTTGAAGATGTGTAGAGAAAAATGAGATAGCTAAAAAAACTCTTGATTTGTTAAATTTAAGAAGATGATCCAAATTAGTTTTGGACAACTATAGAGAAAATATGTTAACAAGCAATATAGAAACAAATAGTGTAGTGGAGAAAGTGGGAGCATAAGATAATCTTCGATAGGAGGAGAAGAATATTCTTATTGCAATAGATGTGAGTATTGACCACAAATTATATGAATGGATGTTTATGATCCTCCATCTATGGATAAAAGTATGTTACATCCCTTTTCCATTGATGTCAAAGGGGGAGAGTTAGAGAAATAGAGGGAATTATGTTTGTCCTCAATGACAAAGGGGGAGATTGTGGGAATTGATTTTCATTGATGTCAAAAGAATATGAGAGATTGTTAGAATATTATCATTGATGTCAAAGGTGAGAAGAGAACTTTTTCAATAGAATAAATCATTTGATGGACAAAGACCAAAGGAAACTAATCAATGTTCGAAGACCAAGTAAAAATCAAGTTGAGAAGAGTGGATAAAAGATGAAGTGTGTGAGTGGAGCAACAAAACATATATCAATGATGAAGTAAATCAAATACAATAAAGGAATAAGGGAATGAATAGAAGATATATTATGAAGCACTTCTTACATGATAAATAAAATAATTAATTAAATAAAGATTAGTTTTAACCAAATTCAAAAGGGTATGGTGAAGGTTTGTGTCTTAATATGAGATGAGATATATAAGAGAAGTCATTACACGAGATGTTATATGTGGGAAAGTTTTTATCATTCAAGAATGAGTGAGGAATAAAAAATGGGGGAAGGTTTTATCATTCAAAGAAAAATTGTATGTAATTAGAATGTGTAGCAAGAATTAAATAAGATGAATATAAAAGGATGAAGTGAATGAATATTATTAATTAAAGATCTGGTTAATGATATTCAAGAGACATTTTGAAGAGCTATGACCATTGAAGAATAAGAAAATAATAGAAGATCATTCAAAGGCATCCATTAAGGAGAAATAAAAAAGAGAAAGAAAAAGTATTAAAAGGCAGAAAGTAGTCTTAACAAAAAGATATATCCTTTTAAAGAGTTATCTCTTTTCAAAGAGATGCAACTCTTCATTGAGATGTAATTATATAAATAGATGTGTGTGGAATAGAAAGGAAGATCTAGTAAGAGAGAAGAGTATGGAGGATAAACTTATATATTATTGTAGATATGTGTTGAAAGGAAGAAATTAGTCTTAACCATAATACATGTCCTTTTAAAGAGTTATATCTTTTCAAAGAGATGCAACTCTTCATTGATATGTAAAGATATAAATAGATGTGTGTGAAAAATATTTAGGAAGATCTATTAGTCAAGAGAGAAGTGTGTGGAGGGTGAAAATATATATTATTATTAATGTGTGAAAAGACAACAATCAAGTTTGAAAAGGAAACAATTATTATTTAAGAGGAGTCATGACTATTTGAAGGGTTTTTATCTTTGAAAGGAAATATCTCCTCATGTAAATATGAAGATATAAACTTGGGTGTAAGAAATGTGTGAGAAGTGTTGAATAAATGTAATATCATACAAGCATATTTGTGAAGAAGGGAAGTGTGTAAGACATAGAGATATGTCATTCAAGAACAAGAATATTTAAGAAGAAGAATATATGTAGATTTGTGTATGAATATTTAAGAAAGAGAATATATATAGATTTGTGTGTGAAGATTTTGAGGGGAATATAAAAGGATATATTTATTTTTCTGACTACAGGAATTAGGTAGGCCCCCTATAAACTACAGTGTGCCTGGTAAACTTTTTTCACGTGATTGGTGATGCTGATGTGACACGCCCTCTAGTACCACAAGTACAAAGGGGAGACTAGATGTTGTGACCTCTTGTCTGCAATAGGATTCGTTAGCTAATCGAGCTAGGACGTCCGCCCATAAAAGGAGATAATTAAAGGCTATTTGTATAGAATAAGTATTCTTAAGAAGACAATATTATATTACAGAGGTTGGTGCCTCATATTAGAGAGGTTGGTGCCCCATATTAATGAGGTTGGTACCTCAATCAAATAGATTGGTGTCTCTCATTGAGTTGGTGCTTAGTTGTGGGGATTGGTGTTTCCTACAGGTTGGTGCCTACAAATATTGGAAAAGAGATTTATATAAAAAATAATATTTTGTCATGGTTTTCTCTCGTAAGGATTTCCACATAAATTGTGTGTTCTTGTGTTGCATAATTGTTAGATCCTATGTAAATGATATTGTGAAATTAATATCATTGTGGATGTTAGTTAAAAAATAAATAATTTTCTTACATTGATTCACCCCCCTATTAGTATAAGTGTGTGCTCATTAGAAAGGATAGAGAATAGAGATTTTAGTGTATATGTTAGCATATGCATAAATCTAAAACCCTTTCCCCCTCTTTTGACATAAATAGAATTGATATTAGAATAGGACATATGGCATCAAAAGGTCAAATTGGAGGAGATAGTGGAAATATGTAGAAAATGTAAGAAGCAGTGGAATGTGGCAGAAGAATTCCTAGTTAGAGAGGAAGGTTCGATGATAGGGAATGGTTCCTCAAAGGATTAGGAGAGAGATCCTAGGACCGAGGCTTTAAGAGACGCCTATAAGGGAGAATTAAAACATAAAGAGAATAATAATCTAGATGGGGCTGAGGATTTGAGGATAGTAGGAGTTAAAGGTGAGGTTTAGTTAGGTGACATAAACTTTGAGGTAGAAGAAGTTAACAATTGTTCAGAAACCACTTGATAAGAAATGGAGGTAGCTAGAGAGTAATCAATCTAGGGAGATCCAAGGGCTTGGAAACCATAGATTTAAGCTCGAGTAAAGATAAGTCATGTTAGAACCATTTTTGATGGATAGTTTTGAGAAGGATATCAGGTAATAGAGGAAAAAATAAATTACCAAGATACTATTTGTAAGCAATGAGGAGAATGATAAGGAGAATACCCCCCATGGATGAACAAAGAAATATATAGGATCAAAAGGAGATGAGGAGAGTACTTTTGAAGAAGAATAAGAAGAGGATATTGTGGTTGTAGGACTCTAAGCCAAAGTGAATTGAAATTAGAGAAGATCTATTTGTAAACAAAGAAATATAAATAGATGTGTGTGGAATAGAAAGGAAGATCTATTAAGAGAGAAGAGTGCACGAACAATAAACTTATATATTATTGTAGATATGTGTTAAAAGGAAGAAATTAATCTTAACCAAAAGACGTCCTTTTAAAGAGTTATATCTTTTCAAAGAGATGCAACTCTTCATTGAGATGTAAAGATATAAATATATGTGTGTGGAAAAGAAAGGAAAATCTATTAGTCAAGAGAGAAGTGTGTGGAGGGTGAAAATATATATTATTATTATTAATATGTGTGAAAAGACAACAATCAAGTTTGAAAAGGAAACAATTATTATTTAGGAGGATTCATGACTATTTGAAGGGTCATTATCTTTGAAAGGAAATATCTCTTCATGTAAATATGAAGATATAAACTTGGGTGTAAGAAATGTGTGAGAAGTGTGGAATAAATGTAATATCATACAAGCATATTTGTGAAGAAGGGAAGTCTGTGAGACACAAAGATATGTCATTCAAGAACAAGAAGATTTAAGAAGAAGAATATATGCAGATTTGTGTATGAATATTTAAGAAAGAGAATATATGTAGATTTTTGTGTGAAGATTTTGAGGGGAATATAAAAGGAGATATTTATTTTAAGACTACAGGAATCAAGTAGCCCTATAAACTGCAGTGTTCCTAGTAAATTTTTTTCATGTGACCGATGATGCTGGTGTAACACGCCCTCTAGTACCACAAGGATGGAGGGGAGACTAGATATTGTGACCTCTTGTCTGCAATAGGATGCTTTAGCTAATCTAGCTAGGACCTTCACTCATAAAAGGATATAATTAAATGCTATTTGTAAAGAATAAGTATTCTTAAGAAGACAATCTTATATTGGAGAGGTTGGTGCCTCACATTAGAGAGGTCGGTGTCCCATATTAACGAGGTTGATACCTCAATCAAAGAGATTGGTGTCTCTCATTGAGTTGGTGCTCAATTGTGGGGATTGGTGTTTCCTATAGGTTGGTGCCTACAAACATTGTAAAAGAGATTTATATAAAAACTAATATTTTGTCATTGTTTTCTCTTGTAATGGTTTCCACGTAAATTGTGTGTTCTTGTGTTGCATAATTGTTAGATCCTATGTAAATGATATTGTGAAATTAATATCATTGTGGATGTTAGTTAAAAAATAAAGAATTGTCTTACATTGATTCTCCCCCCTCTTAGTATAAGTGTGTGCTCATTAGAAAGGATAGAGGATAGAGATTTTAGTGTATATTTTAGGCTATGCATAAATCTAAAACCCTTTCCCCCTCTTTTGACATAAATAGAATTGAGATTAGAATAGGACATATGGCATCAAAAGGTAAAATTGGGGGAGATAGTGGAAATATGTAGAAAATGTAAGAAGTAGGGGAATGTGGCAAAAGAATTCCAGGTTAGAGAGGAAGGTTTGATGATAGGGAATGGTTCCTCAAAGGATCAAGAGAGAGATCCTAGGACTAAGGCTCTAAGAGACACCTCTAAGGGAGAAGGAAAACATAAAGAGAATAATAATCTAGATGGGGCTGAGGATTTGAAGATAGTAGGAGTTGAAGGTGAGGTTTTGTTAGGTGACATAAACTATAAGGTAGCAGAAGTTAGAAATTGTTCAAAAACCACTCAATAGGAAATGGAGGTAGCTAGAGAGGAATCAATCTAGGGAGATCCAAGGGCTTGGAAATCATAAAGTTAAGCCCAGGTAAATATAAGGCATGTTAGAACCATTTTTGATGGATAATTTTGAGAAGGATATCAGGTAATAGAGGTAAAAATAAATTACCAAGATACTATTTGTAAGCAATGAGGAGAATGATAAGGAGAATAACCTCCAAGTACAAATAAAGAAATATAAAGTATAGGATCAAAAGGAGATGAGAAGAGTACTTTTGAAGAATAATAAGAAGAGGATATTGTGGTTGTAGGACTCTAATCCAAAGCCAATTGAAATTAGAGAGACCCAGGCTAGGAGAGAAGGGTTAGAGAGGTCACAAATTGAACATAGCAAAGTTGGAAATTGCAAGAAGTGCTAAAAAATGAAAGTAAGATCAAGGAAGGGACTAACCTTTCACAAGTCATCATGAAGGCCTTATCATGGAATGTTAAGGGATTCAATGCCCCTAACAAAATATGCTTTATCAAATGACATATTGATCAAATGAAGCTAGATTTAATCCTTATACAGGAAACAAAGTTGGGAAAAGTTGGAGTAAACAGCCGGTTGATGTTAAAATGGTGATAATGGCAAGGTTTATTCGTTAAAGTTGAGGGTGTGTCAAGGGGATTAGGGATTTTTTGGAACCCAAATCACCTAACTATAGAAGGTATCTCAAAGAATCAAAATTGGCAATTGGTAAAAATAAGGTGTTTATCCCTAAGGGAACTAGTGTTCCTCTTGAATGTATATGGCCTAACAAGAACTAAAAAAGAGGTTTGGAATGGAATTTCAAGAATTTTGAAAACTTTGGATGATGAAAGAGTGGTGGTTTGTGGAGGTTTTAATGCAACAATGGATAGGTCAGAAAAGAAGGGAGGTATTATAAGGCTTGCACAAGTCCAATTGGATTTCCAAAGTTTTGTGCTCAACAATCATTTGTAGTATGTGATTTCCAAAAATGACTCTTTTACATTGGAAAATAGAAGGAAAGGGTTTACAGGTATAGAAAATAGATTGGATATATTTTTTTGGCAAGAATTTGGAAGAATCTTCTTGCTACATATGAAACCTCTATTATTCCCTTAACAGGGTTGGATCATTTTTTGGTGTTACAATTTTTCCCAAATAGGACATCTAATAGATACCCATTCAAATTTGAGAATGTGTGGCTCAGAGATAATTTTTTAAAAGATAAAATGACAGATTGGTGGAGAATGGCTCTAAAAATCAGAGGCTCGATATTATTCCAACTTCACAAAAAAATACATTTTTTCAAGGCATAGCTAAAGGAGTGGAGTAGATCGCACTTTAAGAATATTTTTTTAGGAAAAGAATGAAATTGAGGTTAAACTGGAAGATGTGAATGAAAGGGTGATCAAGGAGGGAATGAATGATATAACATATGAGCAAGAGAAAACATTGAGTGGTGAATATATGGAATTTCTAGCATGTGAAGAGATTTTTTTCCACCAAAAATCTTGTGAAAGTTGGTTGAAAGATGGAGATAAAAATACAAAATTCTTTGACAACACAACAAAAGTGAAATGAAGTAGTAATCGAATTTTTGAGATAAATCATAAGGATGGGAAGATGTTGCACACAACAAAAAATATTAACAAGGAAGTAGTGAGCTATTTCCAAGATTTGTTAAATGGAAGTCATGTTTCTTTGGGTGTGATGCATGAAGAGATCTTGAACAATATTCCAGGGAAGATAAAGCAAGATCAAAATGAGAGGTTGATAGGTTTGGTAACCATAAAGGAGGTTAAGGTCGCCGCATTCTAGATAGGACATGATAAGGCACTAGGCTTGGATGGCTTTCCATTGATCTTCTTCCAATCCTTTTGGGATATTTTATACATTGATGTGTGGAAGGCAACTAAGGAATCTAGGAAGAAATCCCTGATAGTTAAAGACATAAACAACACCTTCATTGCATTAATTCCAAAGTAAAGCAAAGTGGGACGCTCAATGAATTCTACCCAATTTCTTTATGTAGCATAGTGTACAAGATTATGACCAAAATCATGGCTAACAGACTGAAGAGGGTTCTTCCAGATATTATTTCAAAGGAACAAAGTGATTTCACCCTAGATAGATCAATTATAGAAGGAACCATTGTGGCACATAAATTGATACACACAATCAAAAAGGCTAAGGTGATTATGTAGAGAAGTGTGACATGAATGTTACAATCGAATGGAATTGGAAATCAGTGCAAGATTTGGATATGGGAGAGGATCAAAAGTGGTGATATAAAATATTTTGAAGGAACAAAGGATCCTCTTAACAGAAGGGGAAGATGAAGTGAAATGGTATGTCTCAAAAATATGGAACTGTAATATAAAGTTGGGATATAGGTTGAAGGAAGAGGAGGTGAAAAAACTTGGTTGGCCAATATACTTATGCTGGAACAATAAATGCCTCCACAAATCTAGGGTTTTTGCATGGACAACATTGCAAAGAAATATTTTAACAAGAGATAGACTAAAGAAAATAGGCTTCCAAATGCCCACATAGGTGCCTAATTTGTGAAAATGAGGAAACAACAAATCATTTACTCTTACGTAGTGAGATAGTTGCAACCTGCTAGAAGAAGTTAATGGAGAATCTTGGGTGGAGTTTTGCTCTATGTGGGAATTTAAAGTAAATGGTTGATAAATGACCAATTCTTCTTAAGGAATCAATATTTTCAAGCATTTGGATAGCAAGCCTATCGCTCATTATATGGGAAATTTTGAAAGAAAGGAATCAGAGGAATTTTATAATAAAAATATGCCCTTGGAATTGTTAATAAGTGTAGTATCAAATAAATTATCCCTTTTTCACACTTAATTTGAAAATAATTAATAATAAAATAAGCTTAATTATGCCTTGATTTAGTGTTGTAATATGTTTTTCATATTCACATTTAAGGCCCTTTTTAATAAAATGGACTTAATTGTGCCTTATTTAGGGTGTTTTAAGGTGTATCTTTACACTTTAACACTAATCTAGGACTTTATTAATAATTGAGGTTTATTTTCCTTAATCAGCCCCTTTAATTCAAATCCAAGCCTAATAATTAATTACAATTTCTAAGAGATAAAACCTGACATTCATAAATTCCATTACACAACACTTAATTTTTGAAGGTGTGTGTCCTAGGTAAGTAACCTAGGACCCATTCACCACACAGCGAATGGGTCCTCACTAGGTCCTAGGACCCTATTTTTGCATAAAATTTCACCTTGTTCGATGTGTGTTCTAGGTAAGTGGCCTAGAACCTATTCACCACATGGCGAATGGGTCCTCACTTAGAGCTAGGACCCCTATTTTGGACATGTTTTTGGCATTATTTTAATGATTTAAAATCCATAATTCAATGTTGGCTTGTGATATTTGAATTTCAAGAATTAATCTTCAATTATGTATAAATATAAGGTTATTTTCATTATGTTAAAACTAGAGAAAGAGAGAAGAATCTAAGAAAATTTTCATGAGATCAAGCATTCATTTTCAAGGAGAAAGCAAGAGTGAAGTCTTGGAGTAGAATTATAGTGTTTTTGCAAGTATTCAAGCTCATTTTGTTGTGAAAGATCAAGCATTATTGAAGAAGTGATGATAGATGCCTATGGAGAATCATGATGGATTCTAAGTTTTGGGAGAAGCACCATGAGATTCAACCAAGCCTAATGACTTGTTTCCTAAGTGATTCCATCTTCTATGATCATTCTATTTTCAGCCTAAAGAGAGGTATATTCAAATTTATGACTTATTAAGGGAATTTGGGATCTCCTAGTGTAGGTCTTTTGCATTGTTCATGTTTCATTCTAGGATCCTATTCTAACACACTTGAGTAGGGTTTCTTTGAATCATTAGAGTTCTTAATCTTAGATACACTTAAGGTTAGGATTACACACACATTTCATGTTTCATATTTCTATTTGTCATCAAGGTTTAATCACCAAACTTGGGGTTTGACTAAGGAAAACCCCTATCCACCAACAAGCATCAAAATTTGTTTTGTAGATTATTAGCAGATCCAGATCTGAAAGTGGGGATTTCAAGTTACAGGAAGGAATTGCATGTCTGGAACTTCAAATTCAGATTCAGAGTTTTTTGGAAGAGTCTACCAGGACCCATTTTCCATAGGGCGAATGATTCCCTGTTAGGGATAAAAGGGCAACAGTTTTTCACAATTCATAAGCTATAGTTTATGATTCAGAGTCTCCAGGGAAATTCTACCAAGACCCATTCGCCATAGGGCGAATGAGTCCCTGTTAGGGTTGTAGAAACAACAAGTTTCAATAGGTGCACAACATTTATTACCCTTAATTTTTTCCAAATATTTTACTACTTCCTTTTGTTTTATGTTAAATCTCTTCATTGCACTTTGTAGATCTAGGTTTAGAGTTGTTTTGCTATTTCAAATTCTTCTCCCCAAAGAGTTGTTTGGCTAACACCCTCGAACTTGCATAAAGGAGAAATTATTGATTCATACCTTGATTTGACTCAAATTTTGGGTTGATAGTCACTTCATAGTTTGGATCTCATCTCTTGAATGAAATAGTGGAGAATAGGGTTATTAAACCCCATTTTTTCTGTTTCATTATGGTCAACCCAACCTTTGATCATTGTAGTTTTCTGATTTTGGAGTCCCTTCGACCCTAGATATTAGTTTTGCAATAGTTTGCATTAGATTTATATTACTTGCATTGCATTTAGGGTTCTTTAATCTTCCATTAGTGAACACTGCATTTAGGATAAATTTGCATGTTTGCATTGCTTATAATCACTAAAAATAAAAAAAATTGCATTAGATCTAAGTTTATTTTGCATAGTGTTAACATTGAAATCATCATTCAATCATTTAGATTCATACTGCACATTAGATTTAGTCACATTTTTCATCATTCAACCTTAATCAACATTGCATTTAGAGACCTAAAATCTAGAAAATTTGTTACAAAATTGTCTGTTACAAATCTGAAATAGCAAACACATAGGATCACCTCAAAAAAAAAAAACTTTTAAAAACCCTAATTTGGGACCCATTCGCCATAGGGAGAATAAGTCCCTATACAAACAAGTTCAACAAATTTTCTAAGTGGTTTTTAGTATCTGATTTGCATTTTTGTTTTTGTTATCATATTTGGAAAGTAGTTTCTTGAAATAGTTTGTTTTTGCATTCAAATTGTTGTTCATTTAGTTAATTTTTGCAACATTGGGAAAAGCATTTCTTGTATATTTCAATTAAAAGTAGCATTGGATTTCTGCAATTTTCTTTCATTTCTAGCATTATCGAATCATTAGATATGTTACTTTATATTTTGTAATCATTAGAAAACAAAAACAAAAAAAAACTAAAAACATCGAAAACATCAAACAAGACCCTTGGAGAAAGCATGTTATTTGATTATGTCAAATCTCTTTTTCAAAGTTAACTTATCCCTCAATCCCTTTAGTAGTGATGATTTTGACATGTTAGATGAATCCCTTGAGGATTTCATCTCGCAAGGTTCATCCACTAAGGCTTGTCATGACAAATCGAAAAATAAAGATGTTAATGCAATCACACCTCAACTTATCATTTACCCTCTCTCGCAAAAACCTCAAGTTCAAAACAAACCTGTGCTCATCCTAGAACCACCTAAAAAATAAGCCTTCACTTGACAATAACAATGCTTCATAACAAACGGGTTACAATACCGTTGCTCACACATACAATACAAGGAACAATAGGCAACAACAAACAACTCATGTTCCATTACCTTTTCCTCAACCTATCTTTCTTAGTGCTCCTCATTTACCCTCAAATAGTGGAAAGGAATATGATCTTTTTGATCAACTTAATAATACACCCACTAAGATATCCCTATGGGACCTTATTCAAACTTCACCAAATTACCATAGTATGCTTCAAATAGCCTTGCAACAAGTTATGGTACCTCCTAATACAAATTCAAATGATGTGGTAGGGCCAGTTCAAGGAATGAATGAGGTTAATTTAGATATTGTTTTTCACCAAAGAGAGTTACCCTCCTTGGAAGTTCAAAAATGACATAATTCTTTCATGATAATACCCTATGTTAATGAAATCATGATAAAGAGAATCCTTGTTGACAATGGTTCAGCCCTTAATGTGTATAGTGTGAGCCTTTTGGAGAGGATTGATATGGATAAGAGTGACATTGTCCCTGATTCTTTGTCTATCTGTGGATTTGATAATATAGGAAAACAACTACTTAGAGTCATCACATTACCTATTAAAGTTGGGAAAGTAACATTACAAAATCTAGTCCATGTTATGCCTCATGATCTTTCTTACAATATTCTCTTGGGGACACCATGGATTCATGAAATGAATGGAGTTCCTTCTAACCTTCACCATGTAATGAAGTACATCTATGACAACAAATTTTACACACTCAAAGTCAATCCTAAACCTGAAATTTGTTTACATGTTGAGAAAGAAAAACGAGATCCTTTGAAAGCATTGATACCAACTACAAAAGTGGAAGCCATGAAGGAAGAAGAACAAAAGAAGAAAATTTATGAAGTCACCAAGCTATTAGGAGATGATTGGGGTTTCTTATATTTTACACCAACATTCATGGGAGAATATAAAATTACAACAAAAGAAACTGAAAAGAAAAAAGAACCAATGGCAATGTCAACACAGAATTCGAAAGAAAAATCACAAGTATCTACTTCATCTACTCTAGAAGAAGACACAAGCTATACAACGAACTTTGATGAGATAGACTACCAACAACCACCAAATCTGAAAGAGATGGATAAACTTTATGAAAGAGATTATGAGCTTGTAAAACAACTTGGTTATAGTGGAAAAGGATGTGGAAGGAAAGAACAAGGCATACACGATCCTATAGAGCCTAACACACAAGAAACAAAAATTGGTTTGGGATATTGTCCTTCTAAGATAACACATGCAACGAAAATACCCTTACTCAACATCAACACCATTATGTGTAACTCCACTAAGACAACTCTCACTTTGAAGCATCCTGAATTGATTGATACAACTTGCAAAGAATCATTGGAATACTTTGAAGATGATGAAGCTTTGAAAGAAATGTTAGGATTTTATGACAAGTCATTTACTCCTCCTAAGAAAAAATGGGTCACATGTGCTATGGTTAGTGCTAAACAAGTGGATGAAGAAAAGGAAAGTAATGAGATTGACAATGGCAAAGATGAATACAATCCTAAAATACTGAAACAAAATGCACTTCCTTTGGGAGAAACAATCAACATGTTGATGGATACAACTAATGAAGAAAGAGTGATTCAAATAGGAAAGTGCCTTGATGAAGATGAACAAGAATATCATGCAACATTACTTCTTGAATTTCATGAACTTTTCGCTTAGACTTATTCGAACATGTCAGGTATCGATGCTATGATAGTGACACACAACATAGTTATTGAAGAAGATGCTAAACTAGTAAGACAAAAAATTATGAAAAAATGAATCCTAAGATAACTTTATTGGTTAAGGCTAAAATTGAAAACTTCTTAAAGTTGGTTTTATAAGACCTATCGATTATTATCCTTGGATCTCAAACATTGTTGTAGTCGCAAAACCTGATAATCGTATTAGGATGTGTACGGACTTTCGTGATTTAAATAATGCATATTTAAAAGATGATTTTCCCCTCCCTAATATTGACATGAGAGTAGATTTGACTGCAAGACATGCTTTGTTGTCATTCATGGATGGATTTTTTGGATATAATCAAATCTTTATCAACCCTCAAGATCAATACAAGACAACATTTACTACAGCTTGGGGAACATTTTGTTGGGTAGTTATTCCTTTTGGATTAAAGAACATAGACACAACATATCAAATAGCTATGAAATTGATATTTCATGATTACATACACAAGATTTTGGAAGATTATGTTGATGAAATTCTCGCCAAATCTTTAACTCGACAAGACAATGTGAATATCCTTTGGAAAATCTTTGAAAGAATGCAAAAATATAACATGTGATTGAATCCAAAAAAGTGTATCTTTGGTGTGGATAGGGGAAATATTTTAGGTTTTATAGTATCTCACACAAGCATTGAGGTGGACACAAAGAAAATTGATGCTATCATTAACATGCCACCTCTTAAAAATATTTCTCAATTGTGTACTTTATAAAGAAGAATTCAAGCTATCCATCATTTTGTAGCATCCTTAGCAGATTGAACATTACCCTTTACACAACTCCTTAAGAAAGAGGTTCAATTTAATTGGAATGAGGATTGTAAACAAGCTTTTGAGATTTTGAAATACTACCTTTCTACTCCGCCTATTTTACAACCTGCTATGCAAGACAAACCATTTATTCTTTATATAGCAGCATCAACCCATTCTCTCACAACATTGTTGACTCAACAAGATGACAGTGGTAGAGAACATCCTATTTATTACATTACTCGAACCCTAATTGATTATGAAACAAGATATACAATGATAGAAAAATAGTGTTTGGCTCTCTTATTTGCTACCAGTAAATTAAGACATTACTTAGTGAATGCAAAAATCCACATGATGACAAAATTCGATCCTTTAAAAAAAATTGCTAAAATATATTTATCCGGATGCTTAGCTAAGTGGGTTATGTTGTTAATTGGGTTTGATCTTAAATTTGTCTCTCAAAAGGCAATCAAAGGACAAGCCTTGACTGACCACTTAGCTGATGCTCCCTCTCCCTTAATGTTACCTAATATAGACTCATTCCCTGATGAGAATGTGTTGACTATTCAAAAAGAAAATGAAACATGGGAATTGTACTTTGACAGCTCTAAGTGTTGAACTAGCTCTGAGGCAGGGGTTATATTAATTCCTCCTTCAGGAAAGTCTATTCCCTTATCTTTCCATTTAAATTTCCTATGTACAAATAACACTACAGAGTATGAAGATTTAATAGTTGGTATACATGCAGCATTAACATTATATGTCAAACACATCTCTATATTTGGTGATTCCCTACTAGTTATTAAACAAATAAATGGTTCATATCAAGCAAAGCATGATAAGCTCATTCAATATAAAGACATCACAATGACATTATTAGATAAGTTTGACTCATATACGATTGACAACATATCGTGAAAGGATAATCGACATGCAGATGCAATGACAAGAGTCGCTTCCCTTGTGTCTCCTAAAGATCCTTTTGCTTATTTCACATTTACAGTTCAAATGATCCCTAAACCATCGATAGATGATAAAATCAAAGAAGTGTTATTAATCAATATTGAAAAATATAACAAATGGTACACAATGATATTCAACTATTTAAAAGAAGGAACTTTTCTTGAACCTACAACAAAGAACACTCGAGCTCGTCTTCTAAAACTTGCATCTAAGTATATAATCTTTGTGGACATGTTATACAGAAGATCATTTAATGGTATTTTACTTAGATGTCTTAAACAATCTGAAATCCCTATAGCACTTGAAGAAGCTCATGCAGGTGCTTATGGGGGGCATTTTGGAGGAAGATCATTAGTTCAAAAATTAGTTTGTATAGGATACTATTGAAGACACATGGAACAAGATTGTTTTGCATATGTGAAGAAATGTCATAAATTTCAAGAACATAACTATTTGATTTATGCTCCTTCTTCCGAGCTTCATGCCCAAGTTCCTATTTGGCCATTCTCAGTTTGGGGTTTGGATCTTATTGGAAAAATATCACCACCATCTTCCATTGGACATACATTTATCATTATTGCAATTGACTATTTTACAAAATGGGTAGAAGTTATTCCTCTTTGTTCCACGACAGCTGATGCAATATGTTGTTTCATATTGGAACACATTATTACTCGCTTTGGTCTTCCTTCTACATTGATTTCAGATTATGGAACTATATTTAAGAACGATGACATGAAAAAATTCTTGGAAACATTTCATATTCAACATCGCTTTTTGATGCCATATTACCCACAATAAAATGAACATGCAAAATCGACTAACAAGACTCTTGAACAAATCCTACAAAAAATAGTAAGTAAACATAAAAAATATTGACATACTCAACTAACTTATGTATTATGGGCTTACCATACGAGTATTAGAACATCTACCAGAAACACTCCTTATAACCTTGTTTATGGTGTTGAAGCAATAATTCCCTTGGAGTTAGAGATTCCTTCATTGTGAACTGCTCTTAAAGGGCTTATCGATGATACTACTTATAAAGAGAAATGATTGCATCAGCTTGAAATGTTGGATGAACAACGTATCAACGCTCTCGAGAATCTCCAAGCTTATTCCAATAGAATTAAATGTAATTATAATGATAATGTCATCCCTCATGCATTTAATAAAGGTGACTTGGTGTTATACAAAAATCAACATAATGTCAATGTTGTTCTGAACGAAAAAGGAAAATTCAGCCGTAATTCGTTATGTAATCAAAGAAAACTATGGGTTCGGAGCCTCCACATTAACAAAAATGGATGATACACCCCTAAAAGAACCTATAAATACCACACATTTGTATTGGTATTATGCATAGTTTCCTCTCTTTTGAATAGTGTGTTAGAGCAGTGTTGTTAAATTAGGTAGATGGTGTTTTATTTTATCTCGCATTGCTTCTTTCTTTGACAAATGATAATAGTGTGTCTTAGAGTTTAAAGTGATTTTTCAATTGGTTTGAATTATTACTTTAGTTTCCAATCTATTCAAAAATAAAATCTTGTGTGTTATGCTAAGTTAAATCCTAATACATTTAATGTTATTAGATCATAGGTGCATTTAAGTTAGCATAGCATACTTCATCACAATGTAGTATCTAACATAAATTGAAAATGTTTTAATTAGATCACATAAAAATTAAATCATGGAGATATTTATTAGACATTCTTGCAAAGGATATTTAATAAATCACATTGACATTTAATTCAACACAAGATCATAAAAACATAAATTCTCATATATCATGTATATCATCAAAAGTTCAAGTACATATATCAATGAATACAATGCTAATAGGGCATGTGACTGCTAGACCCCTTAGCACCTGGTGCTAGCCTCCATCGTGAGATGGTGGACTATGATGGTGTCTTGCTCAAAGACCTCATAGATAACCATAGGCCTCACACCTATCCTCTCATATCTGCCTCTTGTATGAGTGCCTCAAAATGCTCCTACTCTATGTGATCTCTCTCCACCTATAGCCCAGCCATATCTCTCTCAAGCCTCAAGATTTCCGCTCGGAGGGTGGACTCTATCCCACTATCTAATGAACCTTGAGAAGCTCGAAGCTCATCCAATGCTATCTCTGTAGCATGGAAATTTGTCATGTAGCTAGGTCAGCATGTCTGGTTGCGCTCTCATACACTATCCTCAATCTAGCAAAATACTCGAAGAGATTTGTGTGTTTCTCTACGGAAGGTGGGGGAACATACTTTGAGGTTAGATCATCATCCATGCATAATGTAGACATCATCTATGTAGTAACACGTTGATAGAGCTCATGCCACTCTCGCGTGGACCTTGCAAGATGGGAAACATTACAAATATCAGTACACATCATGACATATATAAATCATATACACAAAAGTTAAATAGCATAACAAAAACATAAATATCAAATCATCACCTAGATCTCTAGTCCACTAGTCAGGGTATAATCATATAAAAATGGTCCCCCTCTATGTAGGAAGCATGAATGGATCGCTACCATTGACATCCCCATGCTCGTGAGTGTGGATCTTTGATGTGGTTGTCACATGTGATTTAGTGACTCTAGTAGGGGGCATCTCTCCTATCAGGGGCAACTAGATCCTCCTCTATCTCATCGGAATCCTCACTCATAGACTGGGACTCCTCCTCATCCTCATCCTCATCCAAACCTAGAAATATGTCAGGAACAGTTTCATCATCATTTGTATCTCCATCAACCTTCTCATCATCCCTATCTTCTCTGCAACCTAGAAGAGGTTCAGCATGGCCTGTAGGGTAGTGAATGGGAAAGACATGGGTTGGTCATGCTCCAACCCACCACTCATCATAGGCCTGAGTAGTGCCTACATCATCACCCTCAGATACTGAGGGCATGTCGTGGTCCTCATCCTCTAAAATGTGCACATCCTCAATCATAAGCCAATGACTATCCCTAGGTCTAGGAGCACTCTGTGTTGATTGTAGGTATCTCGGTCGGGCCTACAGTGGTACCTGAACATGTCTGAACTGGTGCATGACATGATCATAGTAGAATGTTCTCACTATGTAATCATGTCTTTCTAAAAGAAATTTTCCCTACTATCTCCTGACTAGCTCTCATGTATGTCATTTGTCCATTATGGAATCCTAAGATATGGCCTACAAGAGATATCATCCTCATCTAGTCAATCAAATATAATCTACTAGTGTAGTAAATCTCCCTCTTTCCATGCTCGCCTCAATGCATAACTGACGGCCCATGGGTAACCCATGGCTACTATGGTAGAAAATCCATTGGGCCTAGTACATCTGATGTGCTCGAAGTACCATACCTACAAGAGTGTACAATGTACTATGGTGTCCATCTCCTGGTATACAAACTGCCCTAAATCATAATATAGATGTTTGAGCATACTACGACCCCAAGCATAAACGGTCTTGTGCTCCTCCATGTCTTTGATGATATGAACAATTCCACCATCTAAGTGTTCTCCTCATTCGTCTGGTACTAGAGTAAGTGCTATAGTAGTGATCAAAATCCATCGAAGTAGTGGTGTTCACGCATGTAGAATTCATCTAAGTTCAATTTGTGGACTGACAATCAACCATCGAATGGGCCATTGTAAATAGTATAGAATATCATCTTGCATCTTCCTATATGATTTCTCATCTACTGAGTGTACAACCTCACCCCAGATCTAAGAATCCACAGGATGCGGTGTATGTCCTCTAGGGTAATGGTCATCTTGCCCATAGGAAGATGGAAGGTACATGTATCAACATCCCATCTCTCTACCAGGTCCATCAACATAGCATCATGATACCTCATAGGTGGCATGAGGTATACCCAAAACAAGCCTACATCCTATAGAAGGTTGATCTCCTCCTCTGACAATCATGTGATGGAATCTCAAAGGAAACAAAATTGTCTCCCTCTGAGGTGCTGCTAGGCTCGAGGAGGAATCTAAAATAACAAAATACATAAAATAAATCCTAAATTTATCAATTAAATAACACTAGAGTTGCTCTAAGATGCTTTACAACCAATGTGAACATTTATGCCATTTTTGGATGAGGGGTCTTGGACACTTTAGACAATTCTAGACACTTTACGCTAAGGTGGGACACTTTACGCCAGTAGTGGATGCTTCGTGACAAATATGGACGCTTTACGCCAATCTTTTCTAGGGTACTAAAAATACTAAAAATACATGAAAAAGTACAATAAATGCATGAAAATGAAGAAAAAGCATAGCAGAATCCACTCATTGTATGTCGAAGTGCACCTCGTGCCACCTCGTCATGAACAATGTCAAGTCTAGGAGGCTTGTAGGTTCATCGACTTGACATCCTGGATCACTCTGCACCAAGGTAATTTGCAAAAAGGTAAATATCAAATGAATAGTAAAAAGTGTCATTTTCATTAGTATATAGTGAACCCTAGTAAATAAAGCTTATTTCATTTTTAGGGAATTTAATTCAAATTAGCATATTGGGGGCTAGAGGACCCCATTTTTTATGTTGTTTGTTGTATTGGATTCATAATTCCCCTCCTGGTCTCATCAAATGTCTATCACTATGTGGTATGGTACTCAGAAATACCCTATGATATGACTTAAGTAATTCGATGTGGTTTCGTATTCAACTTGATTCCACCTCAATAAAGCAAGAGGAATTAGGGGGCATACATCTACCCTTGAATTCGATTCTCCATAGAATTTTGATAAGAGGATGTTTGAGCAACTAACAAACCTATGTTGTAGGATGTGGACCTTAACATTGTGGTTTTGCAAGTAACTATAGTGTAGGCTTCATTCTCCCTAATGAATCCATATGAGTATCCTTTTTATAGAGTTTATTTCCTTTAGCTTGCATATGCATGTAGTATCATATGGCCACTAAAAAGTGGCTAAATGTAGTTTTCGAAAAAAATATTCCTTTTTCACACTTAATTTGAAAATAATTAATAATAAAATAAGCTTAATTATGCCTTTATTCAGTGTTGTAATATGTTTTTCATATTCACATTAAGTTTAGGGCCCTTTTTAATAAAATGGACTTAATTGCGCCTTATTTAGGGTGTTGTAAGGTGTATCTTTACACTTTCACACTAATCTAGGGCTTTATTAATAATTGAGGTTAATTTGTCTTAATTGGCCCCTTTAATAAATCCAAGCCTAATTAATTGTAAATTCCAGGAGATAAAAAACACAACATTCATAAATTCCATTACACAACACTTAATTTTGGAAGGTGTGTGTCCTAGGTAGGTGACCTAGGACCCATTCGCCACATGATGAATGGGTCCTCGCTAGGTCCGAGGACCCTATTTTTGTGTAACATTTCACCTTGTCCGATGTGTATCCTAGGTAAGTGGCCTAGGACCCCTCTTTTGGACATGTTTTTGGCGGTATTTTAATGATTTCAAATCCATAATTCAATGTTGGCTTGTGATATTTGAATTTTGAGAGTTAATTTTAAGTTATGTATAAATACAAGGTTATTTTCATTATGTTGAAACTAGAGAAAGAGAGAAGAATCTAAGCAAATTTTCATGAGATCAAGCATTCATTTTCAAGGAGCAAGCAAGAGTGAAGTCTTGGAGTAGCATTATAGTGCTTTTGTAGGTCTTCAAGCTCATTTTGTTGTCAAAGATCAAGCATTATGAAAGAAGTGATGATAGATGCCTATGGAGAATCATGATGGATTCTAGGTTTTGGGAGAAGCACCATGAGATTCAACCAACCCTAATGACTTGTTTCCTAAGTGATTCCATCTTCTGTGATCATTCTATTTTCAGCCTAAAGAGAGGTATATTCAAATTTATGACTTATTAAGGGGATTTGGGATCTCCTAGCATAGGTCTTTTGCATTGTTCATGTTTCATTCTAGGATCCTATTCTAACACACTTGAGTAGGGTTTCTTTGAATCATTAGAGTTCCTAATCTTAGATACACTTATGGTTAGGATTACACACACATTTCATGTTTCATATTTCTATTTGTCATCAAGGTTTAATCACCAAACTTGGGGTTTGAATAAGGCAAACCCCTATCCACCAACAAGCATCAATTTTGTTTTTGCAAATTATTAGTAGATCCGGATCCAAAAGTAGGGATTTCAAGTTACAAGAAGGAATTACACATCTGGAACTTCAAATTTATATTCAAAGTTTTCTGGAAGAGCCTGCCAGAACCCATTCGCATAGGGTGAATGAGTCCCTATTATGAATACAAGGGCAACAGGTTTTAATAATTCATAAGCTACAGTTTTTGATTCAGAGTCTCCCAAGAAAGTCTACCAGGACCCATTCACCATAGGGAAAATGAGTCCCTATTAGGATTGTAGAAACAACAAGTTTCAACAAGTGCATAACATTTATTACACTCAGTTTTTTCCAGAAAGTTTACTATTTCCTCATGTTTTATGTTAAATCTCTTCATTACACTTTGTAGAGCTAGGTTTAGAGTTGTTTTTCTATTTCAAATTCTTCTCCTCAAAGTGTTGTTTGGCTCACACCCCCGTCCTTGCATAAAGGAGAAATTGTTGATTCATACCTTGATTTGACTCACCTTTTGGGTTGACAGTCACTTCATAGTTTGGATCTCATTTCTTGAATGAAATAGTGGAGAATAGGGTTATTAAACCCCATTTTTTCTATGTTTCAATAAGTAAGATGGAGAATGCAATTGTGGAGGTGGTAAACAATAACATCAAAAATCTAAACTCAAAACACAACACCTTCTCTTCATGGGATGAAAAGTTCAAGAAGAGATGGTTTGGTCTTTTGGTTCCTCCCATTCATGGGGCTAGACGAGTTGATATGTAGGTCATTCCAAGACCAGATATGAGGTGGGTTCCACAGGATGGATCAAGATAAACTTCAATGGGGTCACCCGAGATATCCCAAGGCTATCAAAAGCATGTGTGCTAAGAGACTAGGATGGGAATATTTTAGCAATGAAAGCTAAAGAAGTTGAAGAGTGGGACCAATAATAAGGCCAAATTTCAAGCGGCTTAGTTAGCGCTGAGTTTTTGTAGCAAGTTGAAACACAGGAGAGTTTATTTGGAAGGTATTCTCAAATCACAATGCCATCCAATGTTGAAGCACACAAAACTAGAAACTAGGAAAATTCATGAGGCCCATTGGGAGTTTATTGGATGAAATGAAGGAGTTTCAAATCTCATGCATATATCAGGAAGGAAACTCAATTGTGGATCACCTAGCAAATTGGGCGATCGAAATGATGAGGGAGAGTGAGAGGATTGACCTAGGAGATTTGTGGCACGTGCAGGAGGAGGTTGTAATGGAGGGTCAAACGACGACATTAAGAGAGTTTAATTCTCGCATAGAGTGAGCATTAAAGGGAAAGGATTGAAGGACAAAATTTTGGTAAGGTGATGACAGGGCAACAACACATAGGAGGCATTTAATAGCTGAGAAATTCCCATTTGGTCGTACAACAAGTATGGACACCACCATATGCTTGAAATCCAATGTAAGGTAGATGGCATTCTAGGGGTGGATTTCAAATGGTTTCCATAAACTAATCTTTCACTACCAAACGGAGGCAGTGGCTATCCAGCCCCAGAAATGCACCCAGCATGGATGCATGGGCATGGATGTTGCCTTCCTTGTTTTTCTCACTGTATGTATTTTACCTACAAAAACTCTACCCTCCATATTTAGGAAAAACTAAGCAATTGTACGCCGATTTTTTTAGTGCCAAACACCCAAGTGAATTTAGAAATATCTCTTGTTTGAATTTGTGATATTTATGGCATTACACCTATAGGTAGTTACTTTTATTGCAACTTTGAAAATTAATAAGCGTTTTTTTCAAAACATATTTATTTTTAAAAAAATAGTTTATTGTGTATTATTTGTAATGTATTTTGCATTCTTTTATTTTCTTTATATTTGTAGAGGTGAATACTTATCCACAACAAAGTCATGTTATGTTTATTTTCTTAACTTTAAATTTCATGTAATATTTTTTATATTTAATATGATTGATTAATAATTGAAGTTTTATTCAAAGTTAATCTTTTGTGATAATAATTATTTTTCTTTAAAGAATTATTTTTTTTAATAATGTTTTAGATTTGTTTTGTATATAAGAAATAAATAAAAAATTATATAAATAGTACAAATATCTTAATCATTTTATGGAGAATATTTTTTTTAATTCAACATATTTAGATATTTATTTACATATAAAATTATTTTTATTTGCTAAATGAATAAATTGATATTTAATTATACCACATGAAGCATAGATAGTACCTTTATTCTATTACACATATACCTACATAATATATTCTACATTATTTTTAATTCTAATCTAAGTAAAATTATTTTTAAATTATAAATACCTCTATAATCTATTATGTAAAGTCTAATAATGTACATTAATTATTTTAACCTTTTAGAAAGAAAAAAATGTAAAAGAGGTTTGAAAATTACACAGATAGTAGGTGAACAAGCATCAAAAGATTAATCTTGAAAATGTAGATCATTAGGTCCATATTATATAAAAATATATTATGTATTTTATCTAAAATTAGTTCTTATATGTAATACCCCTCGTGTTGTTGTTACTTTCTTGATATTATGTTATGTTGAGTTGTGTACTTGAGATTGTGATGGTGATTATTTCACCGGTTTGATTTGTGTGGATTTATAGTTTAGTTTGGTTGGATGCACTTGATACTACTTATGTTGATTTATGATACATGATTTGATACTGCTTATGTTGATTTATGATACATGATTTGTGGTGTTTGTACTATTTGGATATGTAATCGTTCTTATGTGATGATATGTGGTGATCATACTATTTGGTTGATGTTATGGTTTCATGTTTGTTCATGGATATGGATTATGATGTGTATTCTAGTGGGTCTTGGTGAAAGGATGGAATAGCATCACTCACTCATGAGTGCCCTGCTACCCCATGACTTCCTTTCATGGTGTGTCTGTATTGGAGATTTATATGCTACTTGGCGTTGGTTTCATGCAAGATGCAGGTACTGGACACCAACTCCACTTGCTTGGCAGGTTTGAGTGTGTCCCACAAACCCAACGGGTATGAAGTTGTTAAAAGGGAGTTGATAAGGAAGTGTCCTCGTCCCAAGTTCGTCACCCCCGTTGTGTGTGTAACGGTGTCATTGTCCACGATCTTGTCTTCGTTCTGCATGGTATTGTGTTATTCATTTATTTTAATCTTTGTTTTATGTGTCATTTAATTAATGTTTATGTTGGACATTTCTTGGTAGATTAATAATGTTATTTTAATTAATATAATAAAATAGTTAAGTAAATGTGGTTAAGTTAATTGTTAAATTTAAATTTATTATATTTTAAAAGATTGTTAAATTAAAAGTTGTCTATTTAATTAAAGGATAAATTAATAAATTAAATAAGTAATATTGTTAATAATTGTAAATCATCTTTTGTAAAATGAAATAATATAATTTAATGATTTTTATCGAATTTTGGATAAATATTAAGTTGTGGATAAATATTAAATAAAATGATTTTTTAATTAATTGTGTGAGATAATTATGAGCTTTAAAATCAAATAAAAACAAAAACAAAAGGATTTCATTCGAAAAAGGAGAAAAAAAAAAGATAATGTAAGACCCCTCCTTGTATGTACTTGATACACCCAGAATTTGTTATATGTTTTATTGAATTGATGATTAAATATATCATGAATAATAAACAAGGTGATCTTTTGGAAACATTCTTGCATATTATTTTTGACATTTTGTTTTATTGTCACTATCGTGAAGGTGGAATGCACTTGTATACCATGGAATATAAATTTAAATTTTAAATGGATTATTATATAGTTAAAGCTTAGTATATTCAACTAATAGATTAATGTGATACACAATTGATACTTACGATCGTATTAGTAATGTGCAGGAAGGAAATAGTGTTAGTAGGAGAAGGGAGAACCATCGAGAGAAAATCAAATGACTTATTCTTGAAGATATAAATTTGACCCCATCTAGGGGCCTAGAAACAAGCAGAGCTAATGTATTGGAATACTAAGGTTATGAGGGCATTTGATTATGATTCATGTGAGGGTAAGTGGGGATTAGGTCTTGGAAACCATAGCTAACTTTGAAACTCGGATGGAACCTTGAAGGGGTTTTTAATGAGAGTTGCTGGTCATTTTCTTTGGTTAGGGTACAAAAATAAACCCCCTATGGTCTATACCATAGTAGTAGGGGTCAAGTGGGCATACAATAGTGCCCCTAGGACATGATTTGACCCCTAAAAAAAACTCATAATAGAGAGTAACGAATTTTGAGAAGAGGATGGGGTGGACAGTTTGACTGGTTGTCCAAATGCATGTTCTCATTGATGGGGAAAGGACCTTCATTTATGGAGAAAGGTACACTCTTCACCTCCCTATCCAAGGGTTGCAAATTCTTGAAACTTCTATATATTTCGGGAGGAAGAATGAGTGGAGTGTTACCCACTTCTCCTCTTGGAGAACTTGAGTGGAGAGGGTAGAGAGAAGGAGAGGAGGAGAGGATTTCACTTCTTGGAAAGACAATGACCAAGATGGCTTGGCTTGGAGATGAAGGATGGATGCAAGAATCCAATCCCACTGCCTAAAGGAAAAGAGATAAGTCTTTCCTATTTCCATTTGCCTTTGTTTATTATTGTCAAAGTTGGCATGTAGTAGGGATCATGGATGAAATATAGAGAGTAAAGAACCTAGATACCTGAAACTTGTATTATGTTAGTCTTATTCCCTGTAAAAATAAAAATATAAATTATGAAAGAGCTCCATGTATCATTGTGGAGCTAAGAGAATTACTTGCTCGGGGGTATGGCTAGAGCCCACGAGGCTCAATGACGTCATTAGGTAGGGTGGAGAGCAAGCCTTTATGAATTGGTTTGTTATTTAGTCAATTTCTATGAGTTGTTGCAATGAGGAGAGTTAAGAAAATACCCGGTCTTGTTGAAAAGTAAAATATTGTGTGGATGTAGTTGTGTTTCTTCCAATTGATCAATCCAGTTATTTATGGCAAAAATAACTAAACCTTGGAAGCCCTTTTAGTCAATCAAAAGTGTCATAACTTTAACACGAGTGAGATGAGTAGAATTATTTTTATGTAATGCAGAAATATGTTATTTGAAAAGTTGTATATGATGTAAAGGAAGAATTCACCTCTGCCACATAAGTCAAATAACAACTTTATATATATAAGTGCATTATTTTTTTTAATGTTTCAAAAGAATAGTAGACTTTGCTTGAAATAATAAATGATCATGTTATGCTTATCTTAATACAATATATGAACTTTAATCAAACACTACGATGATAGTTTCCCCTCTGCCAAACGTAAATAACAGTGTGAGATATCAATAGTCATTCGACTGCAAGGAATCTTGCTATATAATACAAAGCAATTTCTCATTTCTGATATGTCAAATACACATCTCAATGAAACTATTTAGACATGTTCATAGAAGTAGCATGCACTTCGTTGTAGCCAAGTAGCTAGATACAAGATAGAGAAAACCATCACTATGGCTACAAAAGTTATTGAGGGCCTTGAGGAAAAAAAAATAGATGCGGCAGATATTGTAACTACCCAAAGAACCTAACCCTTGAGATAAAGGTGTGGTGCCATGTACAAGCACAAGTTCTATCTAACAGTTCTATTGTCCAATTCCATCACCTCTTCAAGCATTGACCCAGTCTATAAAAAAATGTTATGTTTATTACAGAATATGGGCATCCTTCAAGATGTAGCTAACATAGGAAGTAGATTAGATGTTGTAGGAGAAAATACCAAAATCTACATACTTGCAAAATAAGAAGCTCACACAAATATGAGAACATTTTGATAGAGTTTCTCAAGAGATGTCATCTCATGGATATGCAAAGATAAAATATATGAGTCGTCCAAACAATAATAATATCGTCTCTAATCAAAAGAAAATCATTACCCAAAAGAATGAGGAATTCATAAAAAAGAAAAAGGAAACATTGAACTAAATTGGATTATAAGAATGTAAGGCAAGGACCATGAGGAAGTCAGCGAGAGCATACAAAAACACCAGATCATCCGCATGACAAAAAAAAATAGAACAATCATCCCTTGCGACATAGATAATGATGGAGAATGCAAGCTCGTTCGTTCATAGGTCAATATTGAGCGTTTTCTTCCATGATGACTAGGGAAATACGGCAAGAGGTAGATGGGCCGATTCAAATCCTG
>VDFB02315818.1:0-16374 GCA_007258455.2 Sequoia sempervirens | reverse complement strand
TAGATCCCAAATTTGTACAATCTTACTCTGTAGGAATAGCAATCAAGCAATCAAGTATCTTAGCAATAGCAATATCATTTAGCAATAGCAATCATAGCATCGGTAGAATCAATATCATGGCTACATCGTAGATTACTGTAGCTTCCTTTTATCATATTCATGTTAGCATAGATTACAGTAGCTTCATCAGATAATTCAGGAATCATCATATAGGATTAGATTATTACATTTAGCAGCATCTCATTCTCTAGATTGGCATTTTAACAGTCACAATGCTTACAAAATCTGAGAGCCCCATGATTTAATAAATCTTTAGATATAGGGAACAATATGATGCTTTCAGTAGACTTTTGCTTTTAAATTAGTTTAATTACTATTAAATCTTTGATATAATGTCTTATTAAGAGGTTTTTTTAGTTATTTACTCATTACTTATTCCACACTTACAAAAGGAATGTAAAATCTAATAACTTTCACAAATGAAAAGCCAAAAGCTATCATAAAAGTGAATAAAATAGTATAATGAGCTCCTTGTATATGTAAGACAAGGAGGAAGAAGGTAAGAGTAGACAATTAACACTCTACAAGGTGTGACACATGTAGAACACTTAAGACAATTGTGAGGACATGGGTAAAGTCCCTATAATATGAGACAAAAATATTAAAAACCTCTAAGTGAGCTTAAGTGTAGTGTGAATAGGTCTACTAGGTAAAATTAAACTAGGTACATGTTGTGCCCTCAGCAGACACGCCCTGTTCAAAATGGGGACCCTCTTTTCTTTCGCCTTGCTAGGTCATTCTTTCACTGCCTTGTTTTGTGTGCCCCCATTTTTGGTGTCCCAGATGGTCAATGTACCTTTGAGCTTCCGTCTTTGGTTGACCGTGTTTTGCTCCCTTCATCCTAATTAGGTCTTGGAGCCTTTTGAACTTTCCTTGGCAATTTTTTTTCTGCCAACGGCCTTGGGGCCTCGCGGGCTCACCTCACTGGGTTTCCCCTAGGGCGTTCATCATTCTCAAATGATAGAAGGCTACCACCTTCCCAGACCTTGGGCCCTGGTTCCCTATTTTTTGTCAATTTAAAAGTTGCAAATTTCAGGTTTCCTTCACCCATCCCGAGTCTAGTCTGCCGGAGTTCTGTCCAAGGATTTCCTTGCGGACTTCGTCATTCCTGACGAATAATCTGAGGCATCTTTCCACCTCCCAGGTCTCGGGTCCTCCTTCTCCATCAGCTTCCAAAAGAAAGTTTCCAACGACCGTTTTTCCACATCCTTCCAGACCTCAGACCTCCTGCCGCCGTCCGCTGATTTCAAATCCACCAACTCTTGGTCAGTCGTACTAGCATTAAATGAGGCCATTAAATGCAGATGAGGGTATAAATATTGGGCCCCAACTTGTCATTTTCTTTTTTCAAGTTTGTAGAAGAAGATTAGAGTGCTTGCCAGAAAATATTGGTGCATCCATCACCTGCCGCCTTCCGAGATCACCATTTGGCCACCCGTTGTCAATTCCACACCTTCTGCTATCAAGCTTTCAAGGTAGGTTCATTGTTCATTGCACCAAAAAAATTTCTATGATTTTAAGTTTAAAATAATGAACATGGGTGAAAAAATGAACTCAATTGATATAGCACACTGAGACCCACAAAACCCACGTTTTGGAATCTTGAAAACCTCCAAATTGGCCTCCTAGCATTGAACCGAAACCAATACCGCCGAAGTCGTTCGTCGTGCAGGGCATTCACGCCCTCCGGGCCCGACACCTCTCTCCATCATTAAAGAGCTCAAATGATGAACTTTTAAAGAGGCGAAGTGCCCTCTCGGGCCTGTCACATCGAGATGTCGTCAGCCAACTGCCGTGAAACTTAGCACTTGAAATCAGCTTTCATTTCCATCTCCCAAGCCCACCTCACTGAGACTCCCATCCTGGGTCTTTGTCGGGTGTTTTCCATTCCTAAACGGAAGAAGGCTACCGCCTTCCCGGACCCTAGACCCCATTTTGATGAGTTCCAACTAGTCAAATTTACAAATCTTTTTAGTTGCCTTTTCCCTTCCTGGGTTCGTCTTGTCAGACTTTCGTCCTCAAAACTTCGCTCTGCCCTTGTCATTCCCAAATGGCGGAAGGAGTAAGCCTTTCCACCCTTCAAGTTCCATTCATCTATTGGTTGTCTTGGGATTGAAACTAAGTTACTTTTCCTTCGTGTCATCGAGCCTTGACCCGCAGACTTCTGTCCCCAGGCCGTCGTGGAGACTCCACCATTTGAAATGGCTACGGGACGACGTCTCCCCAGCTCCCAGGCCCCGGCCTTTCATTCATCATCTCCACCTATCAAAATCCACCCATCGGGGTTCCCCTTCACCTTTTTCTGATGCATAAGAGCGAAAAGCATGCATGTCTAACTAAGATCTGGGTTTTAGCCCCTTGATCACCTGGAAAAACTTCGCAAAGAAAAAGGCGGCGGCCAATCGCTCTGCTGGGTCTAGTCCTCCGGGCTGCTCCCTCCAGATTTCCATGTTGCTTCCACCATTCTCAAGCGAAAAATCACCACTACTTTCCGCACCCCCAAGACTGAACTCCTTAAAGTTTGTATAAAATCATTGGCTGACATTTGACTTTCTGGGTCCCAGTCCCCAAAGTTTTGACCCCAGAATTCCATTCCTTCCAGGCTATTGCAAACAGCGAACTCCTAGCAGTTTTCTGACCCTGAACCTTTGGGTGCTCCTAAAGTTGTCAAAATAACCTCAAACTTGAAAACCAATCTCAACCCATGTGCTCAAATTCAGCCTTCTTCGACATAAGCCTTTCAAACCATCAAAATGTGAAGACAGGAGAAACCACTAGGATTGCCCCAACCTGTTCGCCCTTTCCAAAACAACATTCCTTCCAGGGAAATCCGGCCCCTTGGTCCCAGATTGTCCAACAACCCTTCAGAAAGTGACTGACGACATCTAAAAGAGAAAATTTAACTTTGTTAATCATACAATGTCTAATTGGATTTTGTCCACGGTATTTTGACTAATGATAATGCTTTTGGTATTTGGTTGTACTCATTATGTATGTGTTTGTAGGCTATATGGAATTGGGTGTAGGACCCTCGGGGGCAATTATAGAGAAAGAAAAAGGAAAGAAAGCAGGAAAAACTCCTAGTGGAAGAAAAGACAAATATCAGATGAAATACCAGTTCCAGGGTGAGCCTTTGCATTCAAAAATCATCACCGACTGGAAGGAGATCACCGACACCAATATCGGCCACGTCGATATTGATGAATTCAAGCAAAGGGTTAGAGTCCACCCAAGGATTGATAATGCAAGATCAATCAGGCAGAGTGGGATTGTGAAAGCGATAGGCTTCCCCCCGTCTCTCATTGCCCCTAAATTGGCCATGGCCTATCGGCAAGCCTACCAGCCCCAAACAAGAACCATCATTGACAGAGATAGGAACATCCTCGCTGACATGTCAGCCAAGGGAATTACTAAAACTTTCCACATTCCCACCTTTGAGGAAATGGAGGTTCCCACCATGGAGGAAGGAAAGGAAACGTGGGATGAAAACCCGATGGGCTGCAAAAAGTTGATAAATCAATATTGGCTCAAGGAGAAAAGAGGCAGTGCAGCGAAGGTTCCCCAAGAACTCTTTCGCAGTGATTTTTATGAAGACTACCACGACCTAGTAACCATGCTGAGCTGGGTAATGGGCCTCCCTTTTGCTGCATTTTTTCAAGAATGGATGGTATACTTTTTTTGAAGAAACCCTCCGTGGGGACGAAGATGTCACCACAAAGGCCACATTCTACTAGGGAGGCATCATAAGCGACTGCTTCCACAAACAGTTTATGAATGTGAAGAAGAGCTCCAAGTTCTACATGACCTCCTATTTGGTCTACTCACTGGTGGAGCAAAGACAGTACAGCTGATTATTTGTGGTGCCCGATGAGGAGCAGGGCCAGAGATTAAAAGCATATGACAGATATCCCCAGCTACAATTCAGAAACTTCAAGGAGTACTATAGGGTGAATGACGCCATCATTGGCTACATCATTCGGTTACTTGGAGGGGATTTTGAGAGAAGGGTCTCTCATAGCGCATGAGCATTCCTAAAACAGTACACCTTCCTATTTATTCAATTCCCCAAATTCACATATATTCGTGCCCGAGGCTTCACAGAAAGGCCGAATAAGTTGCCCCGATACCCCAATGACCAAATTATACTATTAGAACTCTCCTGACAAGCTACAACATATACACTCAGTCTTTAGCGGTAAACATTTGGTAGGGATTCCTTATCCATTAGCCTTCGGTCAAGGGATGTATAAATTGCAAACTTCCCAGTGCGTTGGGAATTCAAAAAAGGAGTTGGCGGAGTACCACTTCCACCTACACACTGCTCGTCCATGGGTAGACCCCTATGGGCACATAAGAAAGGAACTGGGACCAGAATATGCTCACCTACATCATGTTGAAGATTTCTGGGTAGACTACCAGGATGACAAAGAGGTGTGCATGAGGCATTACATGAGGATGACCGCATACTTCATGAAAAGGGTGCAGTTGTTTCCTATACCAGACCAGGTTGAGGAGGATGAAGGCACCGTCGTGTACCCCAAGTATGTTGTAGTCACTAATTTTCCACTACCAATGATAGACTGGGATGAGCAAGAGGTCGATGACCTCGACATTGTGACTAAACCAATCATGGCTCGAACCAAAGAATGGATTGATGGACAAGTAGCCCGATTAAAGCAACAAGGGGTTTTCCTAACATATGAAGGGATTAAGAGTGAGCCTAGTGCCACAGAGGATGTTGCTGCTACAACTTCGACGGGTGGGACATCCAAATCTCCTTTGCTCACTAGATAAAAAAAAGAGGAAAGGGACTAAAACAGAGCAGTCCCTAGATCCTAAGGTGTATGCAAGGAAAGATTCAGGAGGCTCACACTCCAAGAGGCCCAAGCGAACAGGAAGTGCCACAGAGTAGCTGAAAATTCAAGAAGGTGAAGAAGAGAGGGCGGATCAGCCAGAACTCCTCCCTACTCCCCCTATTCTGACTACCCTGCCATCTATTTCCCAAGCCATGGTCATCATGTCCTCACCCACGGTGGATATCTCAGTCCATCTCGCCTCTTCTCCCCCGGTTGGGCCCATCATAATGATTGACTCTTCATCCATCGTGACTACTCCTGTTTCCTCTACCACCATGTCACCCACCACATCACTCCCATTAGTAACGATGACAACACCAATGCCTGCACTTGCATTATCGGAGGCTTTCTTGTGACACATGCAAAATATCCACTCCGAGCTCTCCCAGATCTTCATGGACCCCACCATTCAGACTACCTTAGCATGGGTCCTCGCCATTGTTGCACCTTCACAACCTCCAACGGAACCACCAACAATGGAGGCCACAATGTTAATTTCTGAGGAATGGGAGAGACGGGAGCAAGAAGCCTCGAAGGAAATGGAGGAGGAAGCTGATGAGTACCATGAACACCCTGAGTATGAACACCGGATGATTGACAAGGTGGTCTATGAGGAAGAAGGAATGGGGTCTTCTAAGAGCGAAGATGAAGAGGAGGGTGCAGGTGGTAGAACTATTGTGCAGATCTTTGATGATGATCTCGAAGAGGAAATGGCCAGAAAACTGAAGCATGATGAAGAAGAGACAGAAAGGTCACCTCCCAGAGAAGAACAAGAAGCTGGTAGGACAATGAAAAATGATGGAACTCCCTATAGAGGGATAGCTGGAGGTTGTTCCATCTCCTCATAAAGAGGAAGGAAATGTAGAAGAGGACAAACCTGAGGAGCATGGGCACAAGGACAAACAAACTGAGGAGGAGAAAGGAAAAGGAATTGAGATAGAAGAAAGCCCCCGAGGGAGATTGACTACTAAGCCTCTCGTCAAACACCTCACATTCATCCAAGAATCTGATGAGGAAGAAGGAGACAGCACCAAAACAAAAGAAAAGACTCCCACAAGTGAACAAACAAAGATTCAGACAAAGGGAGGCAAGGATGATTGAGAATTTCCCAAGGAAAAATCTACCATGCCCAAATGGTTGGAGAAGCAACTTGAAAAGAAGACTCCCACCCCAAAGGACCCAAGAGCAAGGCTAGAAGCTATCCTAGCCTGAGCACAAATCTCAACCAAGAAGGAGAAGAAGCCTAAAGTTAGGTCTAGGGTAACAATGGATGCTTCCAGATCCTGAACAGTGCAGATAGCAACACCGGTGGTAGGCAAGGAGGGAGTAAGTTATAACGTCTCCACCATTAACTTAGGGACTGCTACCAAAGAATAGAAGGTGGAACATCTTGAAGAGTCAGTAGCTACGGTGGTGCACCTAATACAGCAAGATCAGGTGTCAAAAGATGAGCTTAAAGCACAAGTAGCCACCTTGATGGATTACATCCAACAATGGTCTTCAGTGGATGACATGCCTACCACGTTCGCGGATCCACCCCAACTGTTGTCCAAAGAACAATTGAAAAACTGGAAAAGAGGAAGAACTTGGATAAGACTACAGAGAGCTGGTTTTGGCAAGTCCTGTACATCGGGAACATAGGTATCAGCCGGGTTGTTCAGATGGCCAAAAATTTCTTAGATTTATAGCAGGCCCTGGAGGGAACCAAGAAGCTTTGCACTGACTTCCCTGCAACATATAATTCCACCTATCCAAAGATTGAGGCCATCCTCCAACTACCAAAGGCCACATGGGAAAAGGAGCTCGCATTCAAAAGGGATGACCATTGGTTGGTGGATGTGTGGAAGTGAGATTTTGATAACAAGAGGGAAAGACTGGAGCAAATAATAGATAAGGTGGATCTAGATATCGAATTGGTCGAGGAAATCAAGGTGGACTACGCCCGGTATTTGAAGCTAGTGACGGGGTACGACATGCCCACGGTGCAAATGGATCCGAAGATAATAAAGCCTTATTTCTAGAAGGCAATGGAGGATGAGATGTCCAATGAGATAACCATAGATTTCATCAATTTTTCTGCCCGTGCCTTCGTCCATTTGGAGCTGTTCAAAGATCATGTCACAAAGTATGATGAAGACTAAAAGAAGCTAGAATACAACTCAAAAGAATGGAGTTATCAGATGCTACGGTCCGAAAACATAGAGGCTGACAAACTCCTACCAATGATTCTGAAATTTATGGAATATGCAGCTTTGAAGAAGCAGGAAGGCAGCCCTATTATTAGTGAAGAGCTCATAAAGGAATAGCTACAGCAAAAAGAGCAATCAGCAAAAGATAAAATGCTACAGTGTTGTTACTAGATGATGAAATAGGGATATGGACAAAACTGTATTTTAAATTGTAATATATTGGGGGTAGGTATAACCCTAGTTTGTAGTGAATCTTGGCCACACAATGAGATTGAATCTTGGCCATTCGTTCTACTTTTTGGGCACTATAAATAGGAGGTCTCCTCTCATTTCCAAAGGGAGTTGAGTTTTTGTAAAGACATGCTGCTGAAATTCATAATGAAAATACATTGACTTGGTGCATTTTCTGAATTCTTCACATGTTTCATGATTCAACCTCCTTTGTTAGATGCTTTATCTAGATTTGAATTGCTATTTTAAGCTATATTTAAATTGCTTGAGTAGATTTTAGTAATGTTGTTCTGTAGTTGTGAAAATTGTTGTTGTGTAGATGCCTTCCTTGCCCATACTTTTTGTTGTTTTCCACTGGTAAATAGCTGTGCAAAGTTAGTTTGGGCTTGAATTTCAAAGTTGCTCCACACTTTTATCTTTGTTCATGCATATATATGGTGAATGAATGGTGAAATATTTGCAGGCCCTAGAAGATAGCACAAATTTCATGAGACTGTGAATTTTTTAGTTAAGTGAAATTTTGTTTGAAGGAAGTTGTCCATGGCAAGAACTTCATGATTACTATGAACATAGTTTGTTACATATCCAGGAACCTTCTCTCTTCCCTGCTCTTTTTCTCTTTTTTTTTTAAGAAATAGCCTGTGCTAAGGTTCATTGCACATTGTAAATCCAAACTTTAAAAAAACACTGAAGTTTTAGATTGTTGTTTGAACCTACAACAAATTGCATCGTAACTCCCATCTCAGAAACTTCAAAATTTAAGATCCATTCTGCATCTAGCTACATAAGTCTTCCCTGTGATTACCAGTAAAATCACACCAAACATCAATTGAGGAATTCCATGCAAGTCATAACCTGACACCTGAGATACCTTGGGGACATTTTCAGCAACTTTCCTGTTGGAGGTTTCCTTTCAAGAGAGGTGATGCATCTATTCATTTCCTGTGTTGAGAAAGTGTACAAAACACCCATCAACAGTACACAAAACTACTTTTCACACTTACAAACTTTACTATAGGATAAGTTTGCATATAACACTCTAAATATGTCTACAAGAAAATAACCTTTCCATATTATTTATGGTAGGAATACTAAGGGCATTTTAAAATCAATCTAGTTACCAATTTCTAAACTAATTAGTGATGATGTTGAGACATTTGCAAAGCATGTGTAACAATTATAGAATAAAGTAAGGAAAAGGCTACAAGACAATAACGAGAAGTATAAGGAAACAATTGATGTAACAAGAAGACCATAAGTATTTAAAGAGGGAGATTTAGTGATAGTATATTAAATGAGAAGAGATATTTCCCCAAGGAACATACAAGAAGCTTAAGTATAATAACAATAGATCGTGCAAAAAAATTAATAAATGAAAGTTCTTATGAGGTGAGTTTTCCACAAAAGTTTGACATTTTTCCAATACTTATTGTTTCATATTTATATTCATTACACAAGGATGAAAATGAAAATGAAGATGAAGGGGAAGAAGTGAATTAGTTGAAGTAGGTGCCCAAAAAGAAGAGAGAACATATAGCAGAGGTTTTAGACAAAAAGATAGTCAACACAAGGTGGGGTAGCTACAATAGATATTTGGTATAGTGGGAAGCTTATAGAAAAAGGATAAGAATTGGATCTCAAAATAGGAATTGAAGAGATTGGATAAGAGAAAATGGTAGAGATTTAATTGGGACAACATATAGGAGCTAAGTTTTCTTCAAATATACGAGAATGATGTGAGAACCAAAATTTGTAGAGACTATAAATTTTGATCTAGGATTTTGTTTGAGCATATTTTTTCTTGAGATTGAATATTTTGGAGAGCTTCATGTGATAATGACCAACATATCCAATAACAATATGTTTTGACATATTTTCTAGGTCAAATTCAACCATTTAAGGCCTAAAAATTCCAATTTAATATGTATTCAATTTAACATAATAGAATTTATTATTTTAATGGTAGGGTGTGATATTGGATTATAATTAATTCAATAGACCCATTTATTTTTGTAGTGTTTATGAGATAAATGTTAATTCTATACATGCTTAAATCTAAAATTAGATTTTTTAAAAAATTTAAGAATTTTAGCTATTCTAAGCTAGATAGTAAGAGAGTGGTAGAATTCATTTAAAGAAAAGACTCTTACGTATCTTTTTTAGTCTTGTGGATGTGCATCTTGGTGAACTTCAAGGAAAGATGTTAGAGGTGTACCTAAATGTGCTTCCTTCTACATTTGTAGAGTTTGCATAGGGATGAGCAAACAATGGATGATGTTATATTTTTTATATCAAATGATGCAAAAGCATCCCAAGCATATGGGAAATCCTCATCACCCAAAAAGATTTGTAATTTCCTTTCAAATTTTTGATTTCTAGTGTGAAGATGGATTGTAGCATCGACTTAATGCATTTGGCAAGCTTATTCTATTCATTTGTGCTCTTAACTGCACTCCTGCAGCGGTCATTTTCTGGACTTGCAATATCACGAGATAACTCAAAGGTTACCGCTGACCCACAATGTTTAAGTCTCAAGTCGGTGGTATTACGGTGATTAGTGAGTGGGTGGTAGTCATTACCGCTACCCCACAATGGGATCTCTAGAGGCTCATAGTAAAGTGCGGAGTTCATAAATCAAAACCTCGTGGTCGTCACTATAGATGGTTGCAATATTGCAGGATTGTGGTTAGTTGAAACCGTTATCTCACAACCATTAAGGAAAGAGTATGGTAGGTCTGTGGGATGCTTGGGTAACTGTAGATCTACAATCAAATCGAAGGTGTAGATTTAAACGGGTAACCAGAAGGGAAATGGTCGAATAAATTTTAATTTTGTGTGAATCGAAGGGAGGTCACAATAAAGTGTGAAGGTTGAAAGTTGGACATAGAAAAAAGAACATGGAACAGAGGGTTCGTGCATAATAGAAGCAGGGAAGAATTGTTGAGAATGAATTGGGGAATGTATGGGAAGTGTAGTAGACTCTTGTGAGGGGGCATAAAATTTGAATTGTTGATGTACATTTGTAATAGACTATTGAATATAAATAAAATCATTGGAATTCTTTTCTTTTTTTGTGAATGTTTATTTGTTGTATTTAAAATTCCTATTATTTTGAAAAATTGTTGCAAGATCGGTTAGCCTGATAAGGCTCACTTTTCTTAACCTGCATCAAATTGGTATCAAAGTGGGTTTTGGTTGGGTTGAGAGAAAACCCTAGAGTTGGTTTTGGTCATGATGAGAGGAGACCCTAGATTTGGTGTTGTGGGTAGACTGAGAAGAGAGAAGACCCACATCTATAGAGGGTGTAAACATGGCTCAATGATTATGTGGAAGAAGAGGTCAATAGAATGATAACCTGGTGGTTTTCATGGAGATGTTGAGAGGAATTACAACAAGGATGGATGTTGTGGAATTGGCACAAAGAAGACGAGCACATGTAGAAGATGTCAGTGAAGATGAGGTAGAAGAAGGAGAAGCATCCCCCCAAAATTTTGTGGATGATGATGAAGAGAATGTGAGATTTCTAAGGGCTATGGCCAAAATAAACCTAGATGGACCCTCCTTCCTATAATGGGAGTTTTTTGGGCAATACAAGGGCAGAAATTGACAGGGGGGGTGAATTAGTTGTCACAAAAATTCAAAAATTATTCAACTTATTAACCTTATTCTTTGATCTGATTATTAACCATGAAAACATAAATCATCAACACATCAGAAACACACATAACACCAAGATTTTTTATGTGGAAACCCTATTAGGGGAAAATCCATGGTGGAGGTCAGTCCATAAGATTATACCCTGTTAAAAGTATAATGAAAATGAAATATGGGGAATGCACATGCATTCAGGCACACTGCCTAGAGCTCACTGCTCAATTACAAAGGAAGACACACTATCTTACAAGGAGATTCGGATTAAAGCCATCCAGATTTTGAACTGAGAAAATAGCATCTACTAATGCCTGATTATGGCTCCAATTAAGCACATGAACACTTCTTCACTCTTCTTCACTCTTCTTCACACTTCTTTACAATTCTTCGCACTCTGCTCTGCCTTCAAATGATTTAGAAAATTATTCAGGCACACACAAAGAAGCACACCTTTCACACTTGAATTCAAATAAACAAACACTCTTATATATCTGCAACATGAAATTTCATCGCTACAAGTCGGCCACAAAGAAATAATAAAATGAATATAAACTGCTAGCCCAAAACATTAAATATTATCAATGTGAATCAACCAAGGTTGGACACAACTTAGTGAGGACCCAAATCAACATCTCTAGCATGAAGACACTTCAATTAATTTCTCCTCGAAGATCCACAACACACTAAAAACTCTATGTCAGCCAAGAACAAGAAAAACATGAGAATGCAAGAGAAAATTTCCAACCACGATCACAATGATCAATGCAGATGTGAAAAAAAGATAGAGAATGATCTAGAAACATCCAAAAGCATCACGAATCACAAGAGAAGCATCTGCAGCAAAATAGCATTATTTTCAATCAGGAACAATTGAAGAAACAAAAAAATGTCTAAATGGAAATCTTCATAACTCGATCAAATCTTCATGCGGATCTCTAAAACTCGATGTGGATAAACTAGATACACTCAGCAACAAACCCTTTAGTCCACAACCTCTAATCAACAACATACATAAATAACCACCATACTAAACTTCATTTCACCACTGATAACCTGGAACTCATTTATTACAATTTTCTCAATATCCTCGACATATACAACTTCAAATACATTTATGCTAATAGTGTTCACATCAATGACAACCACATATCATCAACACATCCACAACATCCAACAACCTCCCCTTTGGCATTGATGGCAACACATGATGTGAAAAACACCATTAACACAACTAAGTCCTACTTAGGTTTTGACTCATCTTCTCCTCAACACTTTCACATTATCTTTCTCCCCATAAAGCTCTTCTCCTCATATAAGTTCTGAACCACATATCTAAATTTCTAAACATCTTACTACTCCCCCTGAGTAGTAGCCACCACAACATCAATCTAAGACAATATATGACTGTGAAATGCATGGACTAATGAAATGCAATGCATCCTTAGTTCTGATTAGGAGGGGTAATCACCCCCAACTTCCCTTTGAGATACTCAAAAGTATCCTTAGGAAATGGCTTGGTAAAGATGTCTACAATCTGCTCCTTAGTAGGCACATACTCCAATATGACTTCCTTTTCACTTACCTTCTCCCTCAAAAAGTGAAACTTGATAGATATATGCTTTATTTTTTAATGTAGCACTAGATTCTTGGAAATGTTAATAGCACTTGAGTTATAAAATATAGCAATAGGCTCATCATATATAATTCTGATATCCTTCAACATTTGTTTCATCCACATGACTTGAGTATAATTATTAGTAGCAACAATGTATTCGGCCTCTGCAGTAGACAAGGAAATGACATTATGCTTCTTGCTTAACCATGGAATTAACTTCTTACCCAAGAAAAATGCTCCACCACTAGTACTTTTTATGTCATTCACATCTCCTTCCCAGTCAGCATCAGTAAAGGAACTCAAAGTAAGATCATCATCTTTAGGATACCATAAGCCAAGATCAACATTTCCCTTCAAGTATCTAAAAATTCTCTTCATAACAATCACATGAGATTCTTTCGGATCAGCTTGAAATCTTGCAACAATACATACAACATTCATGATATCAAGCCTAGTTTGAGTTAAGTACAATAGTCCACTAATTATTGATCTGTATCTTACATTTGATTTTCTTTCAGAGAATCATCTTTTGTTGTCAACTTGCATCCAATCACCATGGGTGTACCAACTGGCTTTGAATCTTCTATACTGAACTTTTTCAACAATTCCTTCACATACTTGGACTGAGATATGAAAATCCCTTTATCTAACTGAGTAATTTGCAATCCCAAAAAGGATTTCAACTCACTAATCATAGAAATCTCAAATTCATTTTGCATCTCATTAGAAAACTTCATGCACAAAGCATCATCTCCTCCAAAAATAATATCATCGACGAAGACTTCAACAATCAAATCTTTATCATCATTCTTGAAATACAGATTACTATCAGCAATACCTTTGTTAAATCCAAGCTTCAACAAATACTTGTCCAATCTTGTATATCATGCTCTAGGGGCTTTCTTGAGTCCATTCAATGCTTTCTTCAACCAACACACCATATCTTCTTTATCAGTCAACTGGAATCCATTAGGTTGCTCAACATACACTTCTTCTTCCAATTCACCATTTAGAAAAGCTGATTTTACATCCATCTGATAAACTATGTAGTTCTTGTGAGTAGCATAGGCAAGAAATAATCTTACAACTTCAATTCTAGCAACAAGGGCAAAGGTATCTTTAAAATCAATTCCTTTCATTTTTTAATATCCTTTACATACCAGTCTTGCTTTTTTTCTAACCACTTCACCTTGCTCATTCAGTTTGTTTCTAAAGACCCATTTGGTTCCAATGATATTCTTATCCTTAGGTCTGGGAACAAGAATCCATGTACATCATTCTTTTCAATTGTTTTTAACTCTTCTTTCATTGCTTCAATCCAATGCTCATCTTTACATGGTTCATTCACACTAGTAGGCTCAATCTTTGAAATCAAGCAATACTCTTCTACAATATTTCTCCTAGTCTCGACACCTTTGTTCTTATCACCTATAATCTGATCTTTTGAATGATTCAATCTTACATACATCAAAGTCTTCTTAGGATTTTCTTCAACTTCAGGCTCTTTTGATCTTTCTTTTGCTCTTTCACCAATTTCTCCTTCTTCATTTTCTTGATTTATAGGATTGATTTGCACTTGATTTGTAATCTGGACTTGCTTTCCTTTTTTTTCACTATCATCCTAATCATCAAAGTCATATCCACAAGTTCTGGATAGTGTACCTGAGTCCTCATCAACCTTAACATTTGCACTTTCAACCATTTTCTTCAATCTTTTATTGTAACACCAATAGGCCTTACATTTAGAAGCATAACCCAGAAAGATAACTTCATCACTCCTAGCATCAAACTTTCCTATGTCTTCCTCTCTCTTAATATAACATCCACTTCCAAATATATTGAAGTATTTAACAGTAGGCTTTTGACCAGTCCATAGCTCAAAAGGGGTCTTACCAGTATCACCTTTGACTTGTACCCAGTTGATTGTGTACACAGTAGTACTCACGACTTCTCTCCAATAGATATGAGGAACATATCCTTCCAACATCATAGTTCTAGCAACATCTTCAATTGTTTTGTTCTTCCTTTCCACAACTCCATTTTTTGAGGGGTTTGCGGTGTAGATAATTGTCTCTTTATTCCATGTTCTTCATAAAAAGTATTAAATTCACCAGAAGTGAATTCACCACCTCTATTTGATCTCAAACATTTAATATTCAAACTTGTCTTTGTCTCAACCATAGCTTTAAAGATCTTAAACTTTTCCAGTGCTTCAAATTTCTCCCTTAAGAAAGCAACCCACACCATTCTAGAATAATCATCAATGAGTAACATGAAATACCTGTAACCTTGTAAAATTTTGACCTTAGAGGGAGCACACAGATTAGTATGCACAATCTCTAACAATTCATTTGAACAATGCTTTTTACTTTGAAATGAAATCCTAGTTTGTTTTCCCAATTGACATTCCTTGCATATTGCATTGGTAGGTTTTACCAAGTTAGGTAGATCTCTCATAGCCTTAGTGGAACTTATCTTGACAATATTATCAAATTTAACATGACACAACCTCCTATGTCATAACCAACTTTCATCAACTTGAGCAATCAAACAACTTTTACCAGTAGCACTCAAGTGAAAGATATTACCTTTTGTTTTTGTACTTGATGTAATTTCATTTTTGGAACTCAATATTCTATAATTTCCATCCTTGAACTGAAGATTGTATCTCTTATCAACCATTTGACCAACACTCAAAAGATTATGCTTCAAGCCTTCCACATATAGAACATCATCAGTATTATGCTTACCATCAAGAGAAATGCAACCTCTTCCACAGATCACACCAGCTATATTATCACCAAATCTCACAACACCACCATCATACTTTTCCAAGCTTGCAAACTTACTTTTGTCTCTTGTCGTATGATGTGAACATCCACTGTCAATTACCCATTCATCTTTTTCTTCAACTCAAGCAGCCAGGGCTTTCTCCACATTTGTATAACCAGCAGATTTAGTAGATACATTATTATCCTTGATAGCAATAAATACCCATTCATCATCACTTCTATTTCCTTTATCAGATTCATCATCTATCACGCCTTCATTAGTAGCATAATAACACTTCTTTTGAAATCTAGGCTTGTTATGTCTTGGTTTAGCAACTCTTTCTGGACACCTTCATGCAAAATGACCTATCTTATTGCAAGAAAAACATTTAAGAGGTAATTTTACTTCATACTTACATTTTCCTCTCGGTACTCTTTGACAATAAGTGCTTCTAGCTCTTCTAGCTCTCTTTCTTCTTCTTCAATTTGTCTGATCTCATCCTCATACTTGAATGTATTTCTAGATGAACTCTCACCTGGATCATATCTTTGTCTATCTCTTCTAGAAGTAGTAGCCTTAAATGCAAATTCAACCTTAGGAAGGGCATCGCCAAATTTTCTCAACTCAAAAGTAGTCAACTTACCAACCAATGTATCTTGGTTATGTTTGTTACAATCCGGAGCTCTTCAATAGCACTAGCTTTGACTTTGTAAGAATCAGGCAGGGATCTAAGCACTTTAGCAAAAATCTCATATTCATCTATCTTTACACCAGTACATCTAATCCCACACACAAGTTCATTCACTTTTTACATGAAAGTATTAATGTTCTCATCATCACGTATTCTCAACCTTTCATATTTCCCTTTCAAACTCTGCAACTTAGCAATCTTCACATTAGCATCACCTTCATACAAGGTTTCCAATTTTTTCCAGATCTCATAAGAAGTCTTCATATCCATAACATTTGTCATCTCAGAATCAGTCAAAGCACTCAACAA
>VDFB02315817.1:0-10657 GCA_007258455.2 Sequoia sempervirens | reverse complement strand
TGCAGAGGAATCACGAGGAAGTCATTTTAGGATAGATCTGCCGGGAATATTCAGGGCAAGGGTTTCATGAGATTAATTCCTTAAGCACACGAGTTTGGAAAAAACCAAGCTAGGAATGTAGAAGTGCATTTTTAGATAGATGCATAATATTCCAGGCAAGGGTTTCATGAGATTAATTCCTTAAGCACACGAATTTGGAAAAAGCCAAGCAAGGGTTTTCACGAATTCATTTTGAGATAGATGTAGAATATTCCAAACAAGGGTTTCATGAGATTAATTCATTAAGCACACGAATTTGGAAAAAACCATGCAAGAGTTTTGACAAATACATATTTATTTTTAATGGGTTTGTCGATTTATGCCCAAAGTGACATGGGTTTTTTATAGACATGTGTTCAAACCCACAAAATTCTTGATCATTTATGGAGACAAAATCATGAGACAATCGACTTTACCAGGTCGTATTTAATCATTTAACCACAATAAAACCCGTATTTGGAAAAACAAAGCAAGGGTTTTCACAAACCCATGAAATTTGTTATCATTTCTGCAGACAAAATCATGATACAGTCGACTTTACCACATTGTGAGCGCGCGGTAAAATGAGGACAGGAAATTATTTTACCCAAAAAAAAACCTGTGTGTATAATGCCGGTACCATGACATTAGCAAAATAAAACATCACATGGCGAGAAGCGTGTAAGATGAATGATTTATTTCATAGACAAGCAGTAATAATTTATCAATCATCGAACAAACCCTTCATGGGTCTTAATCATCGAATAAACCCTTCATGGGTCATGAAAGATGCAAAAGAAAATGATTAACCAGTACCATTATTTGCATATTCAAAGGAGAAAGATGTTAGATGTTACTTGAAGCCGTGCGCATGTGCAGGAGCTGTGGAGAGCCGTCGCCATCTGCATCCTTCTCCATCGCCGGGAAGCTTCCAGATAGAGCGCGTGGTAAAGCGAATGAATAGGATGGGATACCCACAAAAAAACATTAGTCATATGCGTCAATCAGACCCCAAATAAAGATTATTTGGGGTGTAATGTGTTTGGTGTCTGGTGCTTTAGTAAGGAGATTAATATGTAGGAGTGATTTTTAATGGGTGCCAAAATGATTCTATAAGGTGCTAACGTGAATTAGACCCATTGAATTTTGAGCGGATTTGAATGATGAAAGAGTTTTAATTAGATATTAAAAGTGACACATTTAGGTGTTTTTAATTTTTTTTTGGTGGTTATATTTAGCGGGTACTAGGACGTTAGGTGACGGCAAGCATACGACACCTCTAAAAGGGGTCTTTTTGACCTTAGTGCGCATATCGGATGCTACCGCACTCTACCGAATTGCCCAGAAGCCAAAACCTTAGTTATAAGATCTTAACTCATGTGCGAAAAAAACCCATAATTTTTTTTTCCGATTCAACATACGGTTTGAATTCTACGGTTGCGCGAAGTTATCCCTGGCGGATACTGGGTCTTCTCCCCTAGTTAAGATCATTGATGTCTCCTCTAAACTTTTTTTAGCACAAGTACAAATGACAGTCCCCAACATGAATGCCATTATGACATACTTCCAAGTGGGATCACAACTTTCAAGAGGTTTAGTTTGATGGAATGAATTCCACTTGCTAAGTTCGAATTTGAAGCAAATACATATGCCATTGTATATTAATCTACAAATTGATAAAAACAAAAAAAAGAGTGTTCAAAAATATTTAATACATCAATTTTAACATTTTTTTTTTAAAATTATACAAATTTAAATGCATTTAACAAATTAAAGTATATTACAATAATATGGTAATTGAATTAATGATTTTGACAAAAATAACATCTTTTAACCCTAAAGCATAAAGTCTATATTTAGAATTAATTAAATATAAATTTATTCAAATAAATTTGTATAATTGAATATCATTTAAATTAATAAATTTACATAAATTGAATCAATTCAATACAATAAAATATGTAAATTTTATATACTTAAAAAATATTTATAAATTTATACGCTTGAAAAAAAGAAAAAAGAACATGATGCAAATATGAAATTTCAGAAAATTGTTATTCAAATCCCCAAAAAAAATTGTTTCAATTTTCTCTAAAGTTCTCTAATGTAAATTAAATCAATTCAATACAATAAAATATGTAACTTTTATATTTTAAAATATTTATAAATTTATACACTTGAAAATTTGAAAAAAGAAAAAAAGAAAAAAACAACATGATGCAAATATAAAATTTCAAAAAATTGTTTCAATTTGCTCTAAAATTCTCTAATGTTTCTACATGTGTTCAACATAGGCAAATAAGGGTTTTAAAGGTAAAAAAAATTACAACTTATTTGATTTTTTTTTTCATATTTTTGACATGTTTTGTCCAAGTGAACTCTCAAGCTCAAGAGTATTCATTAAAAAATTTAGCAAGGAAATTTAGCTTTTCAAATAAATTGAAGAAGTTAAATATATAAGATACACAATAATAAATAAATATAGGTAGGGCATTGGTCTATATATAATCATCACCAAAACAAAATGATCAAGTAACAAACTATAGACAAACCTGACTATAGTAGAATTACAAAACAACTGTAATTATATGGCTACAATAATCACAACAACGACGACAAACCCAACTATAGCAAAAAACAAAACAACAATAAATACCTTGCCTATATATCTATAGAAACCTACATATATATGTGGTTGTTTGGAGTTATTACGCTGAGAGGCTGAGAGGCGTATTACAATGACATCCATAAAAAAACAATGTGTAAGGAAAAACTCTTCAAGTAGAAATTGACGTTCAAATACATTCACTATAGAATACAACACTATAGGATCGACAAATCCATATCCACTCTTAAATCTTATCTTCTTATCTTTTGAAAAAAAAAAATGCAGTTATTATTGTTAACTTTCTAAAATGAATTTAAAAAACATTTTTCTTTTTATGAAAAAAAATGTTTACAATTTAAAATAGCATTAAATTAGGGTTAGGATTAGAATTTTGATTAGAAAAAAAAATGATGAAAATAGGCGCCTTATATTTTATATATATATTAACATTTAATATATATATGTTAATATAGTATTTCATATATATACTTATGTATAGGGTATTATTTAATCTATATGTGTAGTATATATATTTATATATACAAGATAATGTATATCATTTGACTATTAAAAGTTAATATAAATGCATTAAACAAATTTAATATTTACTAATACTTAATTGTATAGATTTGAATCAAATTTATTGATTCATATTTCATGACTAATGGATGACATAGACCCATCTTTTAAATCTCGATCACTTAGACTTCAATCATCAAAACTTTTCGTGAGTTAACCTTAACCTATCTTAGTATTAGGGTGGGGTCCCATGGGGGGCTTGGGGATCTATTTTGAAGGAGCAAGGGGTCTCATGAAGAAAAAATAAAAAATGTTACAAAATTAAATAGAATTTTTTCCTCAACAATAGTAGCCCCTACTTTTTTAGCTCAAAAACTTAAGTGGGTGCAAAAGGGTGGGGCTAGAAATTGTCCCACCAACTTAATCTTTTCTGCCACTTGTCAACCATACAAAGTTTTAAAGTTCTCACCATTTAATTTTGTATTATTTTATATTTATTTAAACTGTTGAATTGAGTATCCAAAATAATAAAATTCATGAGACCATCAACTTCCATAAATATAAGAACTTAAACTTTTAAACTTAAACTATACTACAAATTTGTGAGACCACTCACTTTAAAATAATCCTATAAAATCTCAGCACCACCCACTAAAATTTTCTAGAAGCCCCCTTCCATAGGACCTCGCCCTTAATTTGATTCAAGTACTTCCCATCACAATAAATGGACGGCTAGCCATCTCAAAACTACTTTAACTCAAGGACCTCTGCACGAAGTGCTTCCATTTTGGACGGCAGCAGTCCTCCGCATAACACTCGACGAGGGTTTCAGACAATTCGCTCGCACGCCTGACGCTGTTCTAGCCCTTGCGCCTACACTTGCCAGCATCCTCACTGTCTGCACCAAAATGGTATGGATATCCATCAAAACATGAAGGATAGAAGGATATATTGAATAATGTAGTAGCAACCGCATTGATAGAAATATTGTTCACGGAAACTGCTTCTGTGCTCTTTAGCAGCAGGTTCAGCAGATGCAGACCCTCTTCATCTTGGTTCCTAGATGAAAAATGGTGCTTCCTCAGCCAAGTCCAACTTCAAAAGAATACGCAATTGAGCTTTGGTACTGCTTCACCAATCTCAAATCATTCTGTTTATCGGACTGCATGATGGCCCTGATGGCCCTTGAAATGTCTCCTTGCTAGAACTGCAAACACTGAGGAGCATGCAAAATGGACCCTTGAAATTTCTCTTTGATGCAACTGCAAACACTGAGGAGCATGCAAAATGGAACTCTTCATGCTCGGCTGACTGTCATGCATATCCGAGCTTCTGTAACTTCAGTGCTTTAAACCTTCCAACGGTGATCTGAAAATCAAGAGGAATCGTCTATATAAAGAACATTGTAACATACCCGACACTCCACTTCCGTCCGTTACAGCCAAGAAGAAAGAACGAAGATGAAGCGTCTCAACGTCAATTTAAATCTCAGAGAGTTTTTATGTACACAGGTCTTTGAATCCTCATGCGTTACATTCCCATTGTGGACGTACCTGCAGGAAACTCTACTCTAGTTCAATTTAAGGAAGTATCGAACATGCTTGTATGAAGGGCTAAGTTGAGGATAGGTGGATCAATGTTGACAGTCATTTGGCTCTGTTTGCTAAGTTTAAGGCTTTCTTAGGAATTGGCTGCCATGTGAGCCAAGGATATATTTTATAGGCCTTTGGTTTAGAAGCTCTATGTGAAGGACAGATGAAAAATTTCTCATGATCTTGCCATTCTCTTTAACCAAGTTTCTCATTATTCCCTTTTTCTGTATAAAATCCAGAAAGGAAAAAATGAGGATGAAAGGAACATGATGCTGCATTCACACATGTATGAGAAGATAAGGCAGAAGCCCTCAATAGGGCATTAATATGTGAGCTGTCTGCATAGCTTGTTGTGTGTGCCCATTAAGCTGAACATTGTTAGTAGGTTAGTTGTTTGTTAAGAGGCAAGTGGCGCATTATATTAAGGATGTTCTGGAACATCAGAAGATGAACACGATTTCTTTAAGGTGCAAAAGAGTTCGTGTAATTGTTTTCTATTTTTTTCCATAGATCATATACGGTCTCCATAGTCCTATTTATTAAAAGAAATGATTACAAACACACAGTAGAAAGACACTAGTTAAAGCCTGGTCTGATTTTTGAACTGGTTGGAGGGACCGGGATAAATAGTGGTGCATCTATACAGTCTTTTGTGATGAAACTGAACAAATTTCAGTAAAGCACAAGAAACTTAAAAAATGAAAACTTTGACTAGAAAATATGACCTCTAAGAATTTTTAACGAAAAGATTGAGACATTTAAGTTTTAACATACCTATGAATTGGATCCTTATTATTCCCCCAAGTGGCATCTACATTCCTCTTGTTTTGTTTTTTTGACTGTACTATAAATAAAAACCTAATTATACAAATTTCAAATTTTTAATGGATGCTACATATAAATTCTCAACGAAGGTTAAAACATTTAACAAATATATTTGAACAATCAACATAAAACTGCTATTCGACAGATTGATTGCATTGTTGTAAATGGAAGATCTGTCTCTTAAGATTCTTTATATTTTAATTAATTAAGCCTTTCATGCATTCATACTAAATAGTAATACATTTTGCAGGTAAGGGGGGTGGTGTTATTCAAGGCTCAGCAAGTGAAGCAGTATTGGTATCACTATTAGCTGCCCGAGACAAAGTTTTAAAGAAAATTGGTGCAGAATCTCTTAGCAAGCTTGTTGTATATGTATCTGATCAAACACACTCCTGCGTTGAAAAGGCTTGTAGAGTGAGTACTTATAAATCCTGTTGAGAACAATTTTTTCAAGTAAATCTTGTAGTACTAATGGATGAACAATTATTCTAAATTTTTAATAACATCTGAATAATTGATGATGTAAGTTGCATTGCCCTTTTTTTGAATATAGAGGAGAAGCATATGTGACATTAATTTGAGCAGATATGAGCAGTATGCCTCTATCGTCATGGCAACCAAGATTTTTAAAAACCTTTTTATTATACTGAAAGCCATCTCTAGAAGTCATAAGAAAAAGTTGAAGGCCCAAGAAAGCACATTGAATAACAACTTATAGCTTGAAATTTCACAATAGAGCCCATAGGCTTGGAGTTCAGCTGGTGAGAAGGCTGCACCCACAAAGAGTTTAGTATAGTTTGTTTCTTGCGGGGTGCAATCAAACAACTTTGGCAAAATGGATTCACTTCCTTGTGGCCTAGCAGTCCAACACAACAAAACAATGTTAAAAAAAAACCTGACACAAAAATAACGTCCCAAAGAAAACCTGTCAAAGTACTCTTTGAATAATGAAATGAAAATCCTATCACGTATAATTCGATTTGAACATGGACATAATTTAACATACCCAAAACATATGCACATGCTATATACACTAGCTTCACAATCTCATCTTTTATAAGGTGTGTTGATTTATTTCTTCTTTAGTTTATTTTGGATATTGGATAGGCCGTTTTTTATGAGGGGTACTTAATCCACAGCAACTTATCACATTATGACGTATGTTTATTGGGGAAATTGAACATAGTCTGCTCATGTGATTTACAAGGTGAGTTAGCAACTAGACCACAACCCTTGGTGAATTGGACTATTTCTGCTACTGGGTTAGATTTTATCGGATCTATGTTACTTAAATGTGTTTTAGCATTTTGTTAATTTTTAAGGAACTTATGTTTAGATGTGGGAAGCAGTCTTGACCAAAGTAGAAGATTGTTAGCAATGCAATCATCTTGCTATCTCAGACATTCAAAAGCACATGAACGATATCATAGGGACAGGGGGGGGAGTGCAAAACTTGCCTGCAGATGTGCGAATATAAAGGGCTTTGGGACTGATCTGTGAACCCTTAGAATCTTAGCTTTGACTATTGCAGTACATACAAGACTTGATTTGGAGATTGGAATCCACTGACAAAAAGCTGGAGTACATGCAAGAGGCTAGTTATTACTTATTACCTTTATGGTAAGGTTTCACCATACAACCATCTTTGAGGAAGGAGAAAATACGTACATTGCCTTATTAAAATATGAAATACAAGTGAAGACATGCTTACCATGGCTAATTGTGTTATTATATTTCAAACTAAGGAAAGAAAGCTGAACCCTCCCGATAATATTGTCTAATAAACTCTATCATTTTAAGGGTAAATGTAACATCATGTCCTAAGTGGACATTAACATTCATGATAGTATATGATATTAGGGGAAAAGGACTTTTACTAGTTTAGCACCATATGTTAGGTTCTAATAAATACGTCACTTGACCTTCAAATAGTACATAGAGAATGATAACTGATAGGATTATTTTATGATCATTTTGGTGTAGTCAATTGGAGGGAAAGATACATTTTTAATTGATTTGTTTTAGCATATTTTAAATGCAATAAAAAGGAAGTTGGTCCTAAACTTATTAATAGCTTTCTCTAATTGTTATTACATCATGTATTTCATTTTATAGTTGGCTCAGAGTACAACATGTACTATAATGTAAGACTTCTATAACGAGTTTTAGTTACTCTACTTAACAATTTGGTACTAATCTGACCATGTCCTATCTCATCTATTGGGCCATGTTCAAACATGGAGCTCCTTCACCTATGTCCTTTTACTTGAAATACTTTACAGTTTACCCTTAAAACACAAGATTGAACCAATAATTATGATTTCTTCATATTTACATGGAATTGATACCAATCTTGATCATATATATTCATATGTGATTGTAATTAGTATGGTACAACTATTACTGGACAATGAAAACCATGTAAAATTCCACTTAAAACAAGGCTTTCAATTTCCATCAAAGAAACAAAAAAGCTCCAGTAAAATTCCACTTAAACCTACTTAAATCAGTCACTATAAGATGCTGGAATTTCAACAATACAAGCATGAAAATTACTCCAAGGTTTTCTATAATTGCACAAGGCTAAAACAGCAACATACAAGGGGATTTTAAGCCAAATAAAGCATCCAATAAAATCATGCCGAACTGGCATAAATGCTGCAACATAAAACATTCAAAACAGCAAACTAAACTAATCAAATCCATTGATATAAGGTTTCTTAGGGCACAAAGAAAGGAATTAGAAAGAGTTAAAAAATCTCCATTAATAGAGTCTACAAACACATTTTTCATAACGTCTGTAATGTTGTTTTTTAACTAATGAGCTTATGTAGGCTCTATTCTTATTTTTCCATAAGAATATAAAAATGTTTTACTAAAAGAGCCATGATTTCACTGCAATCTCATTGTATACTGCATTTTTTATCAATACAAAAAAAAGAGCCATGATTTAATTACAACAAATAAAATAATAATAAATAATTTGTGGTTCCATAAATGGATGTTGTAACCCTAGGACACTTGGTGATGATTTCCCATTCTCTTGAGCTTATAACCATTTGAACCACCTCCAAAAGCTTGCCCTTGAAATGATCACTCCCTGAAGTCAGGTGCTGAAGCTGTGTCTATAAGACCTATAACTTACACTACTATGTTGACAATGATAATGACATAAACTTGGTATGAAGTATGAACAATAACATATTACGGTCTCCAGCTGTTATAGGCTAAGTTTTCTGTTTGTTCATTTGTGGAAAGTTGCTTTTACTTCCTGTTAGTGTTTGGTAGCTTTAGGAGATATTTTCTCCTTAATTAAGGCTGGTGGCCTACATATTACAAATTATATTTTATATTTAATGTTGATGTATCAACAGCAGGAGGTATCTTCTAGCAGCAGAGGCATCTTCTTTAAATAGCTATTATGACAAGCTGGCTGACCCACGTGAAATGTCTTATTTAAGATGGTTGACATGCAATAGAATCTTTGGTCAGACATGCAAGAGAATCTTTGCATGAAATGTATTTGTAACTGCTCCTAAAAATAGGCAATTGTAATGCTCCCAGTGCGTCTCCTTTTGCATGCACATGCAAGTGACAACTCCCTATTTTGGGATTGATTCTTGCTTAAGTTAAGTGGTTATTTCAAGGAGAGTTTGCCATCTATAGCAGAGAATTATCTTTTGAAGAGCAGATTGAAATTAGAAAGAGAAAAACAGAGTTCTTTTGTATGCATGTATCTATGAGACATACTATTCTTCTGTGGGTCAAGTTGTAAGCTGTTTGTTGCTACTTCATTCAATATATAAGAGACATATTTGTGGCTGGGTTTTTCTCCCTCGAGAAGGAGGGTTTTCCCAGGATAAATACTGTGTTCTTTTGTTCCTTGTGTTCATTTTCTGTTTGCTTTCATTTTTGGTTCTAAATTCAACATGGTATCAGAGCCAGGTTTTTGAAAATACCTGATCAAATTTGGGTTGACTAAGCCTATTGCTGATTGTGTAAATCAAGACATCAAGTCTATTGTATCTTGGCCACTAGCTGTTGTGTTTGATGTGAATTAAGTAGGTTATAGTCACTTCAGGAAGGATAGACGTCTGAGCCTGTGCAGTTGCATATTCACTATGAGTTGGTATGGTTGCTGATTATAGAGCATCATCATAAATATATCTGGCATAGGACTTGTCCCCAGGAGATACGTGAGAAGGAACTGTTGTTTTAAGCAGAGTCAACATTCAAGAGCAGAATTAATGCTCATATGAGTAGACCTAAAGGAAAGATAAGTATTTCCTGTTTGAATAATATTCATGAATTTTTATGTAGTTATTAATTCATGCTATAACATTGGGATAGTGAATCTTGTATGCTTCTAGCATTGATATTTCTTTGGGGTAGTTTAAACTATTAGTAATCTCTCTCTAAATGCTTCTAGGATGGATCGAGGAGCAAGAGGGTGATGAGAGATTGCCTAGAGAAGAAGAATTTGAGGCATCTTGTAAGGAACTCATGCCAACTGGAGAAATGATCAAGCATGGAGTCATAGCTTGCAGCCATGGGACTGAGTTGGTGGTTGAAGACATCTCTCGAAGAGGAGGAACCTATTCAGGTTATCTTTGAGATCAGTTTCTTCGAAGAGGAGAGATTTACATTCAGAGGGAGTTTGACAATTCATCAGAAGCAACCTTGGACGAGGAGGTCAAAAGGTTGATGCAAGTACTTGGAGCTTCAGAAGGAGTTTCATCATCATGGAGATCTGTTGTTAATGCATTTTCCTCTGAGACAGAGGAATTTGAGGTGAAAGCCCTTGTTAATGCATTTCTCTCTGCGAGAGAGATTTGAGGTATCAGCCCTTGTTAATGCATTTCTCTCTGCGAGAGAGATTTGAGGTATCAGCCCTTGTTAATGCATTTCTTTGAGAGCGAGATTTGAGGTATCAACCCTTGTTAATGCATTTCTCTCTGCGAGAGAGATTTGAGGTGTCAACCCTTGTTAATGCATTTCTCTCTGCGAGAGAGATTTGAGGTATCAGCCCTTGTTAATGCATTTCTCTCTACGAGAGAGATTTGAGGTATCAGCCCTTGTTAATGTATTTCTCTCT
>VDFB02315816.1:0-26895 GCA_007258455.2 Sequoia sempervirens | reverse complement strand
TAGGAAATTAGTTGATGTGAATAGAAGATGCCAAGATAGAAAGAGACTTACCATCAATTTTCCATTTGGATTTGGTGCATAGAACTACTAATCCATGTCTAATTCCTTGAACATTGAAACAGAGATGTCCAAGTATAGTATGCCCTCATATGATGAGCGGTTTCCTTTTGACCTGAAGGATTATGTAAAGGAAAATCTAAAATTAGGTCCTTTCAATCATCAACCCAATCTTGAAGACTATTGGGCCAATTTTTTTGATGAATATGAGGTGAGGAGGAGAAGTTGGATGAGGTTGATGGTAGAAAAGAAAATTATTTATGACTTGAAGTGGGATTTGAGGGATGTTATTGAAGATGGATCTAAAATGATTGATCCAGTATATACTGAACTCATACAAAGCAGGCCCATACCTGCCATGGATTTGAATTTCAAGGAAAAGGAAACCATCAAGGCGAGAACTGTTGATGTCCTAACTAGAACTAAGGAATGGGTAACCAAGAAGAAAAATGAATAGTCTCACCCTTGTACCAAATCAAAGGACTCAAGGGCTATTGAAGGTACATCCAAAGATTCTTCCAGTAGACATTCAACCAGTAATGTCCCTCAGTATTTAGCAACAGGTGCTCAGGGAGGTGGCGATGATGATCCACCAAACAAAAGTGTGTACTCACAAACTTGTGGTGATGATATTTTTAATCTACCTATCTTGGAAAAAGGGAATGAAGGAGAAGAGGAGGAAGAAGGGTTACAAAGTTTAAATGTTGATTCTCCTCCTTCTCAGGATGACTCACCTATTAGAGAAATAAACCCTTCTCATGAGCCAAGAGTAACTGTGACTACATCCAATCCAAGCTGGGAGTTTGGAAGCAAGCTATTGAATTTGAGACCACACCCTTTGTTTGCTTTAAATGCCGAAAGTCTGGGCATTGGGAAAAAAAGTGCCCACTAAACAATAAAAGTGAAAAGGAGAAAGTTGCTAACCCTAAGACTGTATGGAGGAAAAAATCTGAGGAGGAGAGGCAAATTTCTGCCCCTAGTGCAAAGGAGAATCTTGAAAGAAACACTTTTGCTCCTGATCTGAAGGAGAACCATAGATGTTTGCATAAGGATGCTTGCCATGGTATAGAATGTACTAGCTCTTCAGATCCTAAGGATCCTAAATCCATGATCTCACCACATGTGGATAGTAAGGAAAAAATTTACTCTATGGAGGGAGCTCGGGATACTCAGAAGAAGGTTGAAATAAGCTATGAAGAAATGGGTTTTGTCTCGCCTTCACCTTTGGTGTTGGCTGGTAGAATGAATGTGCCTAGTCTTGAGGAAAAACCCATTAAGGGTTTGCCCCTGGAGATAGGAATACATTTCCCTTCTCAAATTCTTGCTGATAGCCCTCGCTCAAAAGGGGAACAGGATCTAGAGAACGCCACTCTGGAAGTTGTGAGGGATACTTTTGAGTCCCAAAGTATGAAAATGAAAACACCTAATGTTAACATTCCAGAAGCCAAGAATGGCTTAATGGATACCCTTCCTTGGGATCAAAGGATTTTTTCTGAGAAGGGTTGGGAATCAGGAAGAGAATTGGAAAGCCAAGATGAGACTGAATGGGAGGAGGTTATTTCACATTCAAGGTAAAAGAAGGAAAGATAAAAGAGGATAGACACCTCAAGTGGAATTATCACAAGAACTAGGGCCAAGGCGGACTATGGAAATAATAAGCTAAGCCAGGGTAGGAGATCAGAAAAATGGAAAAGGGAACATGGCAGCCTTCAAGATATTGTGGATGGGAACCAAATGACCATCCCGGAGATAATTCAACCCCCAGGTAAGAAATGAAATTTATGTCTTGGAATATAAGAGGGCTAAATAACCGTCACAAAAAGGATGTTTTACAAAATTTTGTTAGGGACCACAAACCTAACATTCTTCTTGTTCAAGAAACAAAAATGCCTAAAGATAAAGTAGAATGCTTTAGAATTTTTTAGAACTGTGGGGCTCATGGGAATAGTTCTGTTGGTGCTTTAGGGGGAATTGTTACTTTTTGGAACAAGTTGTTTATTAGAGGTGAGCCCTTAATGGAGAATGGTAATCTTGTGGCCACTAGATTTACCCACATAAGAGACATTTTTTGCTGGATTCAATCCAATATATATGCCTCGAACTGTGAGAATGCTAGAAATTCCTTTTGGTGTGAGTTGTCTACTTTTTGAAAGTGTTTTGCTAATGAGCACTGGGTGGTCATGGGAGACTTCAATACTCCTCTCCTGAATGATGAAAAATTTGGGGGTTCTCAAATTAAATAGGATAGAAAATCTGGCCTCTCTGACTTCATCAACAGTAATGCCCTGATAGACCTTGACCTGCAAGGTGCTTCATATACTTGGACTAACAGGAGGATTGGGCCTGATTTGATCCAAGTGAGACTCGATAGGGCCCTTGTTTCTGGTCAATGGTTTATAGACTATTTTTGTGCTTTAAGAGCTCTATCAAGGGTGGGATTTGATCATTTTCCCATTTGTTTAACGACAGATCCTACCAAGGTGAAAAAGAACTCCCCTTTCAGATTCAAAAAATTATGGTTATCTCATCCTCGGATCTTTGAGGAAATTAGGAGATGGTGGAATATTGATATTACTAGCACAGCTATGTTTAGGATTGCAAAAAAATTAAAGGAAGTGAAATTTAATTTGAGGAGATGGAAAAAGGATGCCTTTGGGAATATCTTTGGAACTAAGATGGATACTCAGGGTAAACTTCAGGAGATTTAGGCTAAAATCCAGAAATGGGGGTACATTGATAATTACAGAGAAAAGGAAAATGAACTTCTCACTCAGTTGCATGACATCATTGCTAAAGAGGAAGTTTTTTGGCGGCAAAGATCTAGGGTGTCTTGGCTGACTGAGGGTGATAGGAACACCAGATTTTTTCACCTGTCTGCTTCAAAACATAGGGCTGCTAATAGAATTGCTTACATTGATATTAATGGGACTAGGTTTGAGGAGGAAGAAGATATCAAGAATCAGGCTGTTCTTTTTTTCAATAACCTTCTTTCTTGTAATGGAGAGATTGTGCCTGATGCTCAAGACTCTTTGCTTGAGGCTATACCCTAGGTGATTGGTCATAATGAAAATTCTATGATCACTACTATTCCTTCCAAGGCTGAAATAAGGAAAGTCGTTTTCTCTTTTGATGGCAATAAAGCTCCCGGACCTGATGGGTATCCTTTATTCTTCTTCCAAGTGTTCTGGGAAATTGTTGAGTTGGATGTCGAGAATGCTATCAAGGAATTCTTTGGATCAAGATGTCTTTTGAAAGAACTTAATGCTACTTTTGTGGTCCTTATTCCAAAAAAACCTAGGGCTTCAGAGTTTCAAGCTTTTCGGTCTATCAGTCTATGCAATTCTATCTATAAAATCATTTCGAAGGTCTTAACTACAAGAATGCTTTCTTTGCTTCCTCAATTGATTTCTCCGTAACATAATGGTTTTGTGCCAGGTAGGTATATTTTGTACTCTGTTATCACTATTCATGAGAATTTACATTCTTTAATGGTCTCGAAGACTGAAGGGTTCATTCTTAAACTGGACATTTCTAAAGCCTATAATCAAGTGGATTGGATTTTTTTATTTAAAATCTTGGTCAAGTTTGGTTTTAATAACAGAGTCATCCAGCTGATGAACCAGCTTGTTTCGATAGTTACTACTTCTATCATTGTGAATGGGTCACCTTCGAGGATTTTTCAGACTTCCAGAGGTCTCAGACAGGGAGATCCTATCTCTCCTATTCTATTTACAATTTTGGCTGAGTGTTTGGGAATAAATATTAAAAATCTTATTGATCAAAGATCCCTTGTTGGTCTAAGACCTTTCTTTTCTCTTCTAACCTATTCCCACCAACAATTTGTTGATGATACCATTCTCATGGGAAGATCTACTGTGACTGAAGCTAAGACTTTCAAAAAGATTCTGAATCTTTATGAATCTGCTTCTAGGCAAGTTGTTAACAGGGCAAAGAGTTCAATTTTCTTCCTCAACACTCCTGAGCATAGACAAGTTAAACTTGCTTGAATTCTTGGATGCCGGATTGAGCCTCTACCGTCAACCTATCTTGGTTTTCCTCTTTGCTTTAAACCCTTGGACTCATTCTGGATCTCTTTGGTTAAAAAATTCAATAAGAAGCTATCAGAATGGAAAGGAGCTCTTCTCAGTCAAGTTAGAAAAATCCAGCTCCTCAAGGCTTCTTTGCAAAATTTACCTATGTATGCTCTCATTTTATTTAAAATTCCTACTAAATATGTTGAGGCTATTGAAAAAATTTAGAAAAGGTTTCTCTGGTCTGGTGTGGAGGATAAGAAGAGACTGCCACAGTTTGTTGGTTGGGACCTGGTGTGTATACCTAAATCGAGAGGTGCCCTAGGTTTAAGAAAAATTAAAGTGCTAAATCTATCCCTTCTTGCTAAACAGCTCTGGAGAACTCTTACTTTGAGAGGGGAATGGCAAGATACCTTAAAAGCCAAATATTTTAACAACTATGAGTCTCTTAATGATGTTATTAATTCTTCTTTCTTACCCCGTGGGTCTATCTGCTGGAATGATATGAATAGAGGTAGAAAGTTGCTAGAAATGGGGATTGGTTGGATTGTTGGAAAAGGAAATAATGTTAGATTCTGGGAAGATAGATGGCTTTTCAAGGATCCTTTAATCAGAAATGAGAATTTCAACAAATGGATGAATGATTGTAAAAGGGAATTCAAGGTCTTGGTCAAAGGTTACTGGAGGAACAGGGATTGTGTTGATTTGAAGACCATCAGTCTGGATCTTAGCCCTGTTCAGTCTACCTTCAGGGCCGTAAGATGGGTTCAACACTAGGTGGATGATCTTGCTGTCTGGAAAGACAATCCGTCTAGCATTTTTTCAGTTTCTTCTACTACTTCTATGTTGGTTAGTCTGTTGGAGCCTCCGCCCTTCTGGGCTAAGGCTTGGATTAATCTCTTGATTCCTAAGATCAATATTTTCTATTGGATCATGCTACAGAATAAGATTCTCACTTTGGACAATCTTGGCAAGAGAGGAATTCAATTACCTAACAGATGCTACATGTGCAGGAATGATGCAGAGACTGTTAATCATCTTTTCCTTCATTGTCCTTTTGTTTCACACATTTGGGGAAAATATTTTGCGCATCTTGAAGTGGCTTGGGTTTCCCCTGCTTCGGTCGAAGATTTTTTCTTGCAATGGAATGCTCCATCAAAAAACCCTTTTGTGTGTAGGCTATGTTCTTTTGTTCTACCTTTTGTTTCTTGGTGTATTTGGAAGGAAAGGAACAATAGAGTGTTTAGGGAAAAAGAGAAGTCAGAGGGGGACTTGTATGGAAAATTTGTTAGGGCTATAAAGGAAAATTTATCTTTAATCCCTAGAAAAATAGTTGATAAAGTTAATTGATCTCCATTTGATATTGTTACTGCTGAAAAATGGAATTCAAAATTAGTAGCTTTAAATGTCCCCAAGCCAGCCTTTTGTGGGAGGGAGAATGCAAGTTGGACTTTGCATCCTTTGGGTTGGGTGAAAGCCAATTTTGATGGAGCTGCTAAAGGCAACCCTAGGAAAGCTAGCAGTGGGTGTGTCTTAAGGGACAATACGAGGGCTTTTATTGCGGCTTTTGCTATGGACATCGGTACCCAAAATAATCATGTTGCGGAAGCTATTGGGGCTTATCACGCAGTTAACTTGGCTTTTAAGATGAATACGAAATGTCTTTGGTTGGAGGGTGATTCTAAGAATATAATAAACTACATTCTTGGGTTTACCCCTCCTTCGTGGACCATCAAAAAGTGGATCGAAGATACAATTGCCTTATTAAGTAAATTTGACAAAGTGAAAGTTTCCCACGCCTACAGAGAAGCCAATAAGGTGGCGGATTACTTTGCCAATGAAGGGGTTAAGAAGGGCGGGGAAAACACGTGGAGGAAGAATGATTACCTCCATTATGAGGTGAAAGCTTTAATTTATTATGATTCAACGCATGGAAGAGAAGTTTGTCTTCACCATGATGAAGCAGATAAAGATTATGTACGTTGATTTCATTAGATTTGATGGGACCGACATCATTTTCCTTTTCAAGAAGAGTTTCTGGCACGCTTTCTGGGTGTCTGGGAAATTATGCTTATACGGGACCCAGAGCAACTGTAGAGTATGGTATAACAGAGCTGTGAAGATGGGGGGAGAGAGAAAACGTGTTGAGCCGAGCTGCTTTCAAGAGCACACAAAGAATGCTAAAGCCTGGGAAAAAAATGAAACGGGAGGTTTAGTCCCGTTTTTGGAAAAGCTCCATGGAACTGACGAGAAGGTGCTAGACTATTTCACCAAAAACTAGAAAAATGGTGAGATTGTGTTGTTTGGTAGGAATTTCAAGCTGAATGAGCGTATCATCGATGAGATTACTGGTCTTTCGACTAAGGGTGTGAAATTCTATTGGGACCGTCAGTTCTCTAATGAAGCGGTTATCAGATTTCCTAAAAAAGATAAGGAGAAGGCTAAGCTGGTTAAGGTTGCCAATAGCTATTTTGATGTGGAGTCCATTAAATCAATTTGGAGGAAAGTTTTGAGAGTTATTATGGAGTACATCATGGTTGATGGGTGCTTCACCAGGGCATATGGTTATCACTTTTCCATTTTGAACCACTTTCGTCACAAGGTTCGTATCTCTTTGCCCTTTTATTTATTCTCTTCTCTGAAGAATTGCCTTGATGAAGTTGAAAGAAACCCTAGGAGGATTTCTATTATTCACCCTGGTCTTGTCAGGCTCATCTTTGAGCATTATCAAAATTTACCTGCTTTGCCTAAAATTATTACTGTTGGGGATTTGGACGATGAGGATACGGAAAGTAGCAGGGAGAACGATCCCCTAGCCCCTCTTGCGTTTGCCCTTGTTGGTTCTAAAACCATTGTTCCCCAGTCCCTTTCTTGTCGGAATGTCCTTATGGGTTATGCTCCGTCTTCTTGTCCTAATCCGCAGCCATCGCCTTTTTTACCTATCCCTAGTTTGGCTTCGCCGTCTTGTCTTAATCCCCAGCCGTCTCCTGATTGCCCTACCCCAGGTTTGGTTTCTGGTTTTAAAGGTACCTCAGTTACGAAATTGGTCTCATACTATGGGAATTCTCTAGAAATTCATTCTGATAAACCTACGGTCAGTAAAGAGTCGGCCCCTAGTGCCCCTACGTTTGAAAGATTTGTGAACGCCCCTAAAAATTCCCCTAATCAAGGCGAAATTAATTCTTCCCTAAATAATCTCAGGCATGAGGACATAATTAGTGTGGTGGAAAAAAGTACTGATGGCCTTTTCACTATTCTTAAGTGGGCCCAGAAGGAAGTTCATGATTTGAATGGCCATAACAGAGATCTCAGCAATAGAGTCATGGAATTGGAGCAGAAGGTTAGTAGGAGTTGTAATGAGAATGAGGAACAGGAAACCCCCTTACCGGGGAAAAGACAACAGTTGCAGGAGGAAAGATTGACTAGGCTGGAGTGCAATATGTCCAAGATTGGCCAAAATATCAGGGCCACTATGGCGAATAATCATAAAATTTCCAGGCACAACGCCATTATCATAAATGCTATGGTGGAAAAGTTGGAAAGAAATCAAAAGGGCTCGTTGGTCGTGGACTTGGATGCAAAAAGAGGTTGTAGCAGAGTTGTTGTTGAAGGGATTTCGACTCGCACCCGGGCTAATACGAAGAGGAAGGCCCCTGCTTCTCCACACATGGTTCAAATCCTTAAGCAGGGGTTACAGGATATGAGTGAAGTTGAAAAGGAAGCCGAGGAGTTGATGAACACCTTGGAGTAGTGCTGTTGTGGTTGTTTCTGGCTTTTTGGCGGTCCTTTTTTGGACCCTATGGTCTCTTTTTGCTGTCGTTTCCTTTTTGGGGCAACTGTCTGTTTGTTCAGAATTTTTATGCTCTATCTTTGTATGTTTTAACTTTGTGGTTTCAGGTCCCTATAAAACCTGTTTTTTCCTTTTCAAAAACTGTGACTACAAAAGATAATCCTAATGTTTCTCAAACTTTGTTTACATCCCTAGGCTTCAAAGCAACTGAGGCTACAACAACCCCAACATGGTTAGAAGACTCATTATCTTGGAAGAGGAAGCCCATACAATCAATCCTACCTAAGAAAGATATGGTAAGCCAGCTACTACAAAGAACTCCAACCCCTAAGCCTAAGAAATTGAAAACCACCGCTACACTCATAAATGATACTAAATCAGGAACACTTCAGCTAGACATTGCACACCCATGTATGCAGAAAGATGCTTTACAATCATCAATAGGAAATTTCAAGGTGAATATGGTTGACCTTGGACCACTTACTAGAGATAGAGATGTTCAAATTTTCTAGGTTTCGGAAACCAGAATGGTGGAAAGGTCAAAGAAAGATAAAGAAAGCAAGGATGAGTTAAAAGCTCAGATTCAAAACTTCACTGCTTGTTTGAAATCTCTTTTTGAGGTTGTTCCTCAACCCATTTCTCAAGCAGACGATTCTATTGAATCTCTTACTGTAGTTGGAAAATAATCCCTAGAAAAAATAAAAAATAGTCAGAGTCTAAGGCAAGCCATAAAAGATTGGAGTGACTCCCTTCTCAAGAAGGGAAGCCTTGTTATTTCAGAGTCTATAAAACATTTTCAAGAGGTAAATACTCTAAGAACTACTTTGGGAGATGATATGATTGCCATTGAGAAGGAAGAGAAATTATGGATTAATTATCAGGTTGAGTTGAAACTCTTGATGAGCTCAAATATGGAAAGGATGGTTTCTAATCAAATCATATCCAACGCTTCAGATGCTCACTTTCTATCATGGGCTAAAGGAGTGGAATGGAAATTGCAAGTTTCCAAGCAGAGTTTGTAGAAACTTAAGGAGGTCATAAATGAGTGTGATGTCATTTTAGATGAAGCATTGAACACTTTGATAGCTCTTGGTCTGTTGTAGGATAAAAGTGGGATAAAAGATGATGTGGACGTTAGAAGTTTAACTGCTAATTTTCAGAAAACGGTTAAAGAAGCTCTTGATATACCCACTCCTAATGATGAACATTTGCAGAAGCTAAGTGAATTACACTTCGTAACATCCCAGGCTATTGATCACTTGAAGATTTTTGAACAATGCATGGAAAAAGCCAAAGGCACCCATCTGACATGGAAGGGCAGGATGACAAATGTAGCCATCCCGTAACACAAAGACCTGATGCATATCTTGAAGACCTTCCAGGCATGGTGGAAGAGACATTTGGCGACCCAAGAGGATGGAAATGAAGCAACACCATCATAGTGACTTGACTCTTATTGATTTATTTTTTGCGTCTTTTGATTAACAAGCTATGAACATGAAGAGGTGAAACTCATTCCCCTATTTAATGATGTATACTTTTTTATTAATAGGGAAAAATAGGTTTTGAAGGGACCCAAAACCCTTTACATTAGATATAAAATGCTACTCCAAAAAATATTCAAAAGTCTACTAGAAGCAACCCAAGAGCAAAAAACCAACCACCATAGGTGCCAAACTGAAAGAAGATAATCAACAACCAGTGGCACCCACCATCAAAACAATGGATAAAAGAAAAACACTAAACAAAAACAAAAAGAAACAAGAAACTAGTTAAGGCCACTCAAAGTTTTGGCCACCTCAATCTATTGGTTTTTATGTTTTTCAACCATATCCAGTTGTTCCTTTTTCTCAGCATCAAAATATTTTTTCCATTTAGCCAAACCTCTACCAACATGTACCTTGTCATCATCCTTCATGATTTTCTTACCCTTACCCTTAGCCATTTTCTCTCTCCATGATCTCCAAGAGGAAAACCTGATCTTCTCTGAGCTGCCCAATTTTCTTAAAGAGAATTTCCAAGGCTTCTACACTATTCTTAACCTAGGTATGGCTTACCTCCAACAATTTTTTGATATCCCCATTAATACCAACAACCTTGGCCTCAAGGGCCTGCATTCTATCCTCGCACAATTCCTTGAAATAATTAAATGAACCTTCCAGCTCCACCATTCTATCAATGAGGATGTTAGACACAAAGGCCTTATGAACATTCTACATATTCACCTTTAAGCCTCTTATTTTAATAATAATTTTATTGAATTCTTGAAAAGTCCATTTGGCCAATTTGAAGGTGCCCATAGCCCCAGCCCTCACCATGTCCAGCAAGCCAAACATAGAAGTATCATCCTCATCCAGATATGAAAAATCCTCTGAAAGAGGATCAATCTTCAAGGGTGGATTAATTTTTTTCTTTTCCTCCCCCTCCACATTCAGATCCCCAACCTCCTTCAAAAGAGACACCTTCAACATGTCATGAACTGGAGAATCCTCCATAGTCACCATTTTATCCACAAAAACCTTACCTTCCTCTACCTCCTTAGGGACCGTGGTTGTAACTACATAAGCCTTCTTCTTCAAATTGGCCAATCTCTTCGACAGTCTTCTTAGTTTCTTAACCGACCCAACATTAACCTGGGCCCCAACCTCAATAGCCCCACCAACAACCACTTCCATAGCCTTGGGAGAGGACCCATCTGACCCAACCTCTGTATCATCACTCCCAAAAGAGGCCAAACTCTTAGGAGCCCTGTTACTCTTAGAACCCACCACCTTCATTTTCTTAGACGCCGAAGCCACATCTGTAGGGAAAAAATATTCTTCATCCTCATCCTAGTCCTCCTCCTCATCCAACGACGATTCTGACTCTGACGACCCTGATAAATCACTAAAAACCTCTTCCTTTCCTTTGATGGCCTGAGCTGAGGATAGAGATTGGACATGCTCCATAATAAGAAAAATAAGCCCTTCATGGAGGATAGGGGCTCTCCTATTCTTTATATGAGCATACACCAAGGATTCCAATGAAGATAAAAGGAAGAAGGGAAATAAAATAAAGAAACCATGCCTGAGGTGATTTAGGAGAGTGAAATGGTGCCCAAGGAGAGCCTTAAATCTCCCTTCTAGTGTCACATATCGCATCATCACCTCTGCAACCCTAGCCTATATTTTTTTGAGGGAGGTTTTATCATAGTCCTAGCTCTCCAACTTGACCAAATTCTTCCACTCATCATCCTTACAAATTGGGTCATCACTTCTTCATTATTCTTTTTGTCTTTGAAAAATTTCCTTCCCATAGTTGGCATGCTAGTAACGGTGGCAATAAGGTCTTCCTTCACCTCCACCTCCATCCCTTTCAACACCAGCTTGTGGTTATGCCAAAGTGAGACAAACTTGGTCAAGGAATTAGGGTCATGACCATGTAATCTCTCCAAAAATGGAGTGAAATTTCCATGACGAAGAATGTTCCAGAGCTTCTTCTTCCTCCAAATATCACCGCATGAATGTGGCTCAACTCGACTTCTATCACCACCAATTGTAGCCCAAACAGAACACACAAAGCCCTAGTTAAAGCTACCCTGACAAAAGTGCAAAACCCATAAAACACCCATAAAGCATGCCAGATGGGAAGAAGTACAAGGCCATAAAATCCACAACTTATCCATTTCCATCATTTCTTATAATGTTTCTAGCATCCTCGGGAATGACCGACCCTTCCTCCCACAAGCAAAAATCACTAAGGCTGACAGCCAGATTGGGAAAAAAATCGGTAAGAGTTTCCTTCCTGATAAACATGAGAGATGCGGGTCTCTTCACAAGATTGAAACATCATTACTGTATCCTTTATTAGCTGATCCATGTTCCAACTCAGGGGATGAGTACCACGCAAGTAATTTATGATATTCATAGAATCACCTTCCACCCAAACTTTGGAAAACCCCTTGCTAATAGCATATCTAACACTCATGAATGCAGCCTCTTCCTCCATGTGATAATTATTCTGAGTACCCAATGGGAGTGCCACTACGCTAAGAAGTCTACCAAATTTATCTCTTAACACCCCCTGCATCCAGCAGGTTTGGGATTCCCCTTCACTTCCCATTCAAAGTTGATTTTGATCCACCCAGTCGGGGGTGGATGCCATCTTGTGTTCTTCCTCACCACAAAGCTAGCCTGGGGAGAGATAACAAGAACCAAAGAAATTTTCTAATTCAAAATCACCTTAAGATCATATCCAACAAGGCACATAGCCAAATCACACCGAACAGAGTCAGATCTAATAAGAGTAAAATTCTCTAGAATAGCCCAATGAATTTTGATGAAAAGACTCTCAACCTTCAACTTGGACTCAAAAAATATCTTGTTATTTCTTTCTTTCCAAAGTCCCCAAGCAATATGAGGGGCCATAAGATCCCAAAGTCCATGCAACATAGGAGAATAAGAAGGGAACTTCCACTAATCATAAAACTTAGTCAAGGAGTCTAAGGAACTTGCTCCATAGGCCAAACGAGTAATCACACCCAATGAGCATATGAAAAGAATTCTCCCCATTAGCTTCACAGAGAACACACCTATTAGGAATTCCAAACCCCCTCTTGTAGAGATTGTTAATTGTAAGGATTTTACCTTGCATAATCAGCCAGTAAAAGACATTCACCTTAGGAATAAGTTGATTATTCCATAGCCTCCCACAGAACGGAAAAGACTCTGAAGTAACTAGGGAATTCAAAAAAGAAGAGGCCACAAAAAAATTACCACTTGTACACGGTGCCCAAACCACTCTGTCCTGCCTAGGAAACAATGGAATCTGAACCTTACATAAGAATTCCTTAAGAATCTTTAGAGATAGGTCCCAAACATCAAAAAAATTTCAAACCCCATCCTCAAAGTAAATTTCCACCTTGACTCCAAACAACTGTTTACATAGGGGAGCAATAGGAGGAGCCCAATGAAGAGAAATAAGAGGGAAATCCCCACACCAAATGTCGTCCCAAAAGAGAATACTAGTCCCATCTCCAACAACCACTTAAAACCTTTAGAAATCACATCTCTATAGAGAAAAATATTCCTCTAGAAGCATGAACTAGATGGGATCTCCTCCACATAAAGAAAATCCCAAGGCCTATCCAGACCAAACATGTACTTGTTACTCGCCAGAGGAGCCCACCCTGCAACCCCATTCAAGAGCCTCCAGATATTCTTAGCCAAAAGGACCTTATTAATACATTTAAGATTTATAATCCCCAGGCCACCCCATTTCTTCAATTTATAGACTAACTCCCAAGCCACAAGGGGAATCCTCACTTTGGACTCCACCCCTTACCAAAGGAATCTTCTCATGATCTGTTCCATTTTGTCTTCAAACTTAACAGGCACCCTGAATAAACTCATGGCATACATGGGTAAGTTTCAAAGAGTGGTGGAAATAAGCTAAATTTTACCAGCCTGACTAAGGATAGAATCCTTCCACCCTACTAACTTCCTACTGAATTTATCCAACAGACCCAACCAAAATGAGTCAAGAATCCTAGAAATGGACAAAGGAAGTCCCAAATATGAGGAGGGAAAATCACCCCAATTACAAGCTATAATTTTGGCCACCTTGAGCTCAAAGCTTCCAGAGTATTAAGGAAAAAAATATAACATTTAGGATTGTTGATCTTCTAACCAAAAGGATTTTCATAGTCAGCCAACAACCTCTTAACAACCCTAGCTTCCTTAACAGAAGAATCCCCCATCAAAATAGTGTCATCCACGAATTGCTCGTGAGTAATCGAATTACATCTAGAAGATGGCGCACGACCCTGCAAAATCCTAGCCTGAAGAGCCTTCTTGATGTTATGACCTAAATCTTCCACCATCAGGATCAAAAGAAGTGGTGAGATAGGGTCCCCCTACCTCAATCCACACAAGCTCCAGAAGAAAGGTGACAGAGAACCATTCACCAAGACAACAAATGAAGGAGAATAAATAAGTTTCTCGATCAATTGAATGAACTTAGAAAAGCCAAAACAATCCAACACACTCAGAAGGGACCTCCAACTAACTCTATCATAAGATTTAAGTATATCCAGCTTCAAAAAGAAACTCGGTCTCTTAGAAACATTAATGGAATGGGCCAATTCATGAACCTTAATAATACTATCAAGGATCTACCTACCCTTGACAAAGCCACTTTGCTAGTTTGAAATAAAAAGTGGCAAGCATTTCTACAATCTAGTAGCCAAAAATTTTGAAAAAAAATTATAAACAGAGTTACAAAGGCTAATAGGATGAAATTCACCAAAGGTCTTGGCATTAGCTGATTTAGGAGTCAAAACAATGAAAGTGGCATTCAGTTCCTTCAACAAACTTCTAGAACCAAATAACTCCTTAGTAGAATTTATCACATCCTCAACAACAATCTCCCAGCACGACTGAAAGAATAGAAAGGTAAAACCATTAGGGCTAGGGGCCTTATTACCTTCAAACAAAAAAAAACATCTTTAACTTCCGAGGTAGAGGGAATGGCCATCAGCTTCTTATTCACAATTTCCAAAACCAAACTAGGGATAGCCTCTAGGTTAGCATCCACACAACCTTGATCCCAAACTAGGTCATCCATCAGAAGAACTTCAAAAATTCTCATAGCCGCACTTCTAATATCCTCCTCAACTTCCAACATTGACCCATCCATACTGATGGAAGAAATTCTATTAGAAGCTCTATGTTTCAAAGTGGTGAGATGAGATAACTTTGAGTTATGATCCCTATCTTTAAGCCAAACCGCCTTGGATCTTTGTCTCCATAAATCCTCCTCCTTGGAAATGATATAATGAAGTTGGGCAAGAAGACCATCTTCTTGAAGTTGAATATCCTTCAATAAGCCCTTCGACTAAATAACATGTTGGACCTCATCCAACTTGTTAAGGATGAGGCTTTTAGAATAAAAAATGTGGCCAAACAATTCTTTGTTCCACTTTCTAAGGTTATTCTTAATAAAATTCAAATTTTTAGCGACTTTGAACATCACACTACCTTCAACATTAATTTTACACCTACTAATACAGTCCATAAAGAGAGGGTCTCTAAACCACATAGCTTCAAACCTGAAAGGAAATATTTTCTTACTCTGAATCCTCTCCACCACAAAAGAGAGAGGGAAATGATCCGACCCACAAAGCGTAAGAGAGGAAAGGGAACAAGAAAATTCAGCAAACCAGGATGCAGAAGTCAGAATCCTATCCAACCTAACTTGAATATTATCTACTCCAACATGTCTATTCGACCATGTAAAATCAGCTCCAGAAAGCTTAACATCTAGCAGGGCATTATCACCAATAAACATTCTGAGATCAAACCTGCCCTCAGGGTCTACCTGAGAGCCACCCACTTTCTCATCATCATACAGAGGAGTGTTTAAATCTCCCATAACCAACCAGGGAAGATCCAGAAAGTTCAACCTAAGGCTACTTAGATCATCCCAGAGCTTCTTCCTATTTCTCTTAAAATTAGAAGCATACACATTAGAAATAACCCAAGAATAAGAATCCATGAGGCAAGTAAACTTTGTCTCAACATTATTGAAACCAATAGCAACTAGTGTACCTCTCAACAACTTAGCATTCTAGAAGGTGGCCACACCACCTGAAGCTCCATCAGAACTCACCCCGTGAAAACCACAATCTTTGAAAAATAAACTCTTCAAAGCCTCCAACTTGTCTATCTATATCTTTGTTTCTTGGACCAATAAAATGTTTAGTTTATGATCATGGAAAATATTCCTCAGGAGGTCCTACTTATGCAGGTTATTCATCCCCCTGATATTCCATAAAATGTATTTATTTTAAAAATTGTCTCTAGACATTATTCTTTTTTTTTTCTCAGTACTGTGAATGAATGAAATTACCATTGTGTCTATGTGAAATTTGGTTGAGCTTATTGGTTTTCTTAAATCTGTTTGTTTAAGAATACATCTTGCATATCTTATCTTGGTATGAGAAGTGTAGTTCTTACATCTGATTTCATTCCGTATATGGTATTGAGTATATGTTTTATCTTTGTTGATTGATTAGTATTTTTGCTAATATTTTATGTTACTGGTTAAGCACCTGGTAGTTGGAATTTTTTGATATTAGGTTTACCTTTCCTAATTTTTGGTTAAAAGAATACATGGTGTTTTACTTTCCTTGTTCTTTAAATTCATTGCAAATTTTGTGAGGGAGTTGTACCTCGGGAAAAATTCAAAGGATATCCATCTTGTTTAAAGATAGACATTCAGAGCTGTTGGTTAATTTCTTGCACTGCGTGGGGTGTTGACTTGTCAATTCTTAAAAGTGTAAATATGTTAGCCAACAAATTTTTGGTGACTTCGCTGGGAATTTCAGATTGTTATGTTGGTTTCCTTATCCAAGCATGCATCAAAGAAAATTAATCAACCCTGAATTTTCACAAATTCACTAGAGGTGAGAGAAGTAGAGGGAACTCATACCACATTTTTGAAGCTTTGCAAAGAGTTAATTTTTCTTATATTATTCCCTCTAGGTGAAGGGATAGGAGCCAACCGGCCTCACCTACTAGAACACCTATAAACCACTCTATTGCTCAAATACTTGTTCTACATGAGACTACCTTACCAGTTGCAGTTAACTTTCCCCTCAGCATGGCTAATCCACAACCTGTCCCTTGGGGTGCTGCTATTGGTCCTCTGCAATTAGGAAATAACTTGCATGATTTTCCTAAAGGGTCTTGAAATAATTTTCCTAAGTTTAGTGGAGATAGTAAAATCTCACCAGAGGAACACATTGATGCTTTCTTTGTTGCATGCGGTGTTCTCGCTGTGTAAGAAGATGTTGTTAGGCTATTTGTGGAATATTTAATAGATACTGTGGCACAATAGTTTTACCAACTATAGAATGGATGCATCGCCAATTGGGATAATATGCGAATTAAGTTTGAGGCTAGATTCAAAGGTGTAGATGATGATTTAACGCTACTAGCTCAAGTTACTCATTTGAAAAAGGAGGTGAATGAACCCATGAGAGATTTTGTAGCCAAGTTTAATAGAATAATAAATCAGATCTTGGTTGATAAAAGACATTCTATAGAAACAAAAAAATGTTTCTTCATCAATGCACAACATATAGATATTGGCCTTCTTCTTAGAAGGTAGCAAAAAAAAATTCTTGAAGCTACACAAGCATTGGTCATGGAACTGGAGGATGATTTTATTTCTTCTGGAAAATGGAAAAAGGAGTTGCACAATAGTAAGGAAGTTCCTACCACTTCTTCTAATCCTATGATTCAAAGATTAGCTAATGATATAATTTCTCTCAAGAGATAGATGCCTAAAGGTAACCACCTTTATCAAGATATACCTAGGAAAGCTAATATTCAACAAGTGAATTAAACTTTTCCCTTGCCTCCGACACAACAAAGGTTGGTGATTGAAGCCCCTCCTCCTGATAAAAAGAAGAATATGTGTGGCTTCCATCTCATAGCTGATCATGATGGTGCAGATTATCCTAAGATGAATATTTTTATATAATTAACTACTACTAAAGAGGTCATTGAAGAGGTTATAGAGGAAAGCACATCATCCAATCAATATGGCAACTCTACAAATAGATATTTAGAATATGAACCTGATGATGATCGAGGAGGAGATGTATACATCACCTTGGATGATACTACCTATGCTGCTATCGCTAGAAGTCAACAACATTTCAATCAAAAAGGTATTCCTAATTCTCCAAAAAGTCATACTCACAAAGGCTAGTGCAACCTCAAAAGGAAAAAATGCTTCATCTAGTATAGTCAATAGTTATTCAAGAAATCCTACTGTGTCATCCTCTGAAGGTCAATTTGGAGCTTTTGATATCATATAATTTTGTAAATCTACCAAGATTCAGGTATCCCATGTCGAATATTTAAAAATGAATCCTAAAGAACTAGATAGGTTGATTGAATATGTTAGGCCACAAATTTCTGAATTACATGCAAGCTTAGATGAAACAATGGTTAAGTCTCAAGATCCAACTACTAATATTGTATACTACATTAAAGCATCATCTTCATCACCCTCTGATGAAAAACCATATCCTTTATATGTCTCTTTATTTGTGAATGGATTTAGGGTTAATAATTGCATCATTGATTCAGGTGCCTCTAATAATGTTATACTCAAGCACAAATTGCTAAAGCTTTAGGATTAGAGATGACTAAAACATTCAGAAAATGCTACTGGATGGATTCCAAGTAGGTTCCCTTGGTGGTCCAGATTAAGGATGCTCAAGTAGCACTTGTTACTTACCCTAATAAGTGACTCAGACTCACCATACTAGTTGCAGACATACCTGCTAGCTATGGTATGCTCCTAAGCATAAGCTTTTGCAAATATTTGGGTGGAGAAATAAAGCTAGATTGGTCATATGCAACCATTCCTATTGGTAAAGAGAAGGTGTGCCTCAAACCTAAATCAAAAGAAAAGATATTAATGTTCAAGTCTGAAGACCCTAAAGCTCAAATTATATATGAAGAGAATGAGTTTGGGAACTATATGCTTTTCTCTGGTGAAGAAAATGAAAATATTTTAAGTGCTTCACATCTAGAACCTGAGCTCTAGACAATGGAATTTGATGGAAGTTGTTCCCACACTAGTTTAGGAGCAAGTGTTGTTCTCATTTCCCCTTCTAGTGAAAAATTCCATTTTGCATATAAGTTGGAATTTGATAACACTAATAATATCGTTGAATATGAAGCTCTTTTGTTGGGTCTGATGGAAGCTAAGGGTATGGGAATTAAGATGCTCAAAGTTTTGGGAGATGATGAACTCATAGTTAAGTAAGTGTGAAGTGTCTTCACCATTAAGAATGAAAGGATAAATAATTATAGGAATCGAGCCTGGGATGTTAGTAATAACTTTGATTCTTTTTCAATTGAAGGCATTCCTCAGGAACTTAACAAAAAAGTTGACTCATTAGCAGTCTCAGCTTCTCTGCTCCTTCCACATCCTAAATTCAAAGATAAACTCTATAGAATTGAGTTAATATGTCAACCAAGTGTCCCTGATAATGTCAACCATTGGTAGGTTTTTGAAAATGATAATCAAATCCAAACTTTCCTAGAAAATGCTGGAGCTTTTGCTTAGATATTATTTGAAGGAAGCGATCATCAATGTAAGGATTTCTATCCAGATGATGTAACTGATTCCTAGGATAAGGTTATTCAATGAAAGGGGAATAAAATACCCAAAGGTTTGGTTTCTCTGGAAGATTTATTCGATCGTCATGACCATTCCATCAAGAAAAAAGATGAGTAATTTTGTTATGCACTTTGATGGATTTGAAGCAGTGAACATTGGAGATTATGTTTCTCCAAAAATAGTATATATTGGTAAGTGTTGTTCTCCAAAAGAAAAAGAAAAACTAATAGCCTTGCTGACCAAGTATAAAGAGGTATTTTCCTAGTTATATGATGATTTGAAGAATTTTATGAATGGAAAATTTTAACATCATATACAACTCAAGGGAGGGAAAAATGCCTTTAGGAAAAAACAAAGGAATTATAATCCCATGGTAACTGATGCCATCTTCAAGGAGATTGAAAAAATGTTGAAGGAAAGTGGTGCGTAAAAAACATGTAATTGCAAAGTGCATTCTATGAGGGTTAGTCTAGGAGTTAGTGATAGTATGAGTAATTTTTATGTTAAATAAGGTCTTTGAGACTATTAATGATGTAATTAGGGGTTTTTGATGTTATTTAGTTCAAAAAATGCAAAAGGTTGCATAAAAATGTACTTATTGTCAACAAATTGTTAAAAGTGCAAAACTAGGCAATTAGGGGTCTAATTGGTAAAAAGTTGGTTTCCAATGTCCAACTAATTAAAATTCCAGTTGGAGGATGTTTGTAAGGGTGGTTAGATGTTAAATAAGCCTCTCATGGTCGAGGCATGGTTGTTGAATCATTTTTTTTGAAGTTATAATGACAAAAAGGCTGCTTTCTGGAAATTTCTGTGTGTAAATTTGCTGCTAAAACATGTGGTACGACCTTTGTACGACCTGTACAGGATCAACCCTATTATGGTTGGAAAGAGGAGAGTGTCAGATTTCATTTGAAAGTGGTTTGGTGAATTTTCATTAAGTTTAGAGGGTTTTATTGACGTTTTACTGAAACTGCCCTGTTTTGGTGTAAATTGGTGATTTGAGAGTATTAAAATGAGTTTTTAGGGCATTCCACCTACTGTAGCAATTGTAACTCAGTGGAATGGCCCCATTTGTTGTAAAATAGGTTTCCAAATTATTTGCAAGTCAGAGGAAGTGTGTTTGTGGGTTTTGGGTGTTGCCCTAGGTTGAATTTGGGTGATTTTCCTTATGAAAGTGAGGAACTAAATGATGGTTTATGAGTTTTCTGGAAGAAATAACCTATGTGATGAAGTTTAAAGCTTTTTCAGGCATAATTATGCGTGTTTGAACAGGTGGCAGAGTCTGGAAAGGTCTGGAGGTATGATTTACAATAAACCCTCCTTTTGAAGGCCTAGAATCAAGGGTTTTAGGCTGTGCTATGTTGGAAGAGTGATTTATGGAAACTATTGGTGGATTTAGTAGTTTTTGGGAATTTTAATTGCTTCCCCAAGGTTTCATAAAGTTTGGTGGAGTTTAAAGGGTACTTTCTTTGTAAAAGTGGGCTAATCCACTAGCCTTTTCCATGGCAGGAGTATTGGATCTTTGAGTTTGTCCAAAAGAGTTGATATTGGTTTTCCTGTATGTTTTATAACTTGCAAAAGGGTATCTTAATCATCCTTGAGTTTGTTAGGTGTTTTGGAAAATGTTGGTGAAAATGCCTAAACTTGGTTTGCACTAAAACTGGGGTTTAGGAGTGAAATTGGGAAATTGTGCTTCTGATGATTGTAGAACTTGGAAGGCTGGTTGAATTACTTTATGTGGTCATTTTAATCTTTCTGGATACTTCTTGAAGGTAGGTTTCCAAGTTGATTAAGGTTGAGCCTCCTAACTACGAGAGAAGGATCATATACCCTATACATCATTCAACTTGGGTGGCAAATATTCTTCTAGTGTGCAAAAAAATGGGGAAATTCAAATATGTGTTGATTTTAGGAATCTCAATCAAGCATCATTGAGAGACAATTATCCTTTACCTAACATGGATCATATATTGCAAATAGTTGCTAGTTTAGAGATGATGTCCATGTTAGATGGATTTTCAAGATATAATCAGATCAGTGTCTCAAAAGAAGATCAACATAAAACTACATTTACTACACCTTGGGGAACTTTTTCTTATAATTGAATGCCATTTTGACTTATTAATGCAGGGGCCACATTTCAACACACAATGGATTTTTCTTTTGGTGACCTTCAGAACAAAATTATAGTCATCTATCTTCATGACTTGACATTATTCTCAAAGAGAAGGGTTGATCATTTCCAAGATCTGGAGCAAGTTTTACAAAGGTGTGTAGAACATGGAATTTCCATGAATCCTAAGAATTCTAATTTTTTTGTTGCAAAAGGAAAAATATTAGGCCAAATTGTGTCTAAGGAAGGCATCAGAATAGATCTAGATCGAGTTAAAGCCATCTTGCAACTGAATCTTCCTTCAAGCCGAACTGGTGTGAAGTGCTTTGGCTAAGCAAATTTCTTGAGAAAATTTGTTGTAGACTTTTCTAAGATTACTAAGCATATTGTAGATATGATGAAGGAAAAACAAGGTTTCAAATGGAATGAGGCTAGGAAGAAAGCTTTTGAAAATAGTAAGGAAGCAATTTCCTGAGCCCCAATTTTAGTTAGTCCAGACTTAAAAAAATATTTCATTATTTATTGCTATGCTTTAGAACATACCACGTTTCCCATACTTTTATAGGAGAATGAGGATAAAGTCCAGGAACCTATTTATTTCATGAGAAAACCATTGAAGAAGCATGAAATTAATTACTCTCCTATGGAAAATCATGCATTTGTAGTGGTTAGAGTAGTCAAGCAAATCCGGTTCTATAGTCTTTGCTTGCATTCGATGGTTTGTGTACTAGACCCAGCCATCAAAAGTATATTGACCCAATAGGATCTTGACTACAATAGGCAAGGCAGATAGATAGCCAAGGTACAAGAGTATGACCTGGACCTAAATCCTACTAAGTTAATAAGAGGAAAATGGCTTTATAAGTTGATGGCAGAAAGCTTGAAAGAAGATGAAGAAAGTGAAGATTTTCCATTGGTATTAACTATTAGCCTGCAAGATGAATGGTTCTCTGATATTTCTTATTTCCTTACTTATGGGAAATGTCCAAATCATCTTTCAAGCAAACAAAAAAGGAATTTAAAGCTAAAGGAAGCTAAGTATGTTTTTGATAAAGGGGTAAAACAGGTTTTACAGGGACCCGAAACCACAAAGTTTACAAAGATAAAAAAAGGAGATAAAATTCCAAAAAAATACACCAGCTGCCCAAAAGGTAAAAGACAGAGCAAGCAACAACCAACCGTAACAAACCAGAAAGGTCAAGCAAAAAGGGCTAGCATAGTAGACAACAAGAAACCGGCCGCAATTAATCCAGAGTCTTGAGGACAGACTCCGTCTCCGCCTCCAAATTCTACATGTCATGGATGCCCTTTTTAAATATTTGAATCATCTTTGGAGTAGGGGGAGCCTTTCTCTTCATATTGGATCTAGTTCTCTTTGAAATCCCAGCATCCATATCCTGGCTTTTACCATCAATTTCCTCCAGATCCACCACCAAAGACCCCTGTTGGGCTTTGTCTAACTTTTCAGTCATAGCATTAATAATAATGGTGTTCTGTCTGGCCATTCGATTGTTTTGTTCAGCAATAAGTTTGATGGTGTTCCTCATATTCTCAACCTCAATATCAATATTTCTATTTTTATCAGCTTGGTACCGAGTTTCTTTGCTAAGGCCATGATCTCCTCTATCCTCTTCTTTCTTTTCCATCGCTGCAATCTTGGCTCCCAGCTCTTCCAACTTGCTTTGAAGGGCCCAATTTTTTATCTTGATCTCATTAATTTCATTGAAAGTCCATTTCAAAAATTTGAAATGGGAATTAGCGTTAGTTTTGGCTAAATTCAGAACATCTAAAGGGGGGTCCCTTCCAGTATTAAGACAAGTTTTATCAGGTTCAAGAGTAGCAGGGGAACCGTCTCTAGCATAATTTTCCAACAAAGGGTCGGTACTTGACTTAGTATTGTTGGCACCTGACTCCTCAGATTCAAGGGAATCTTCAGAATAGGAAACAAGGTTTTTAGCTTTGGGGTTCTTATCAACAAGACTGGTCTTGAGGGAAGGGCTTCCCGGCTTAAACACAACACGAGCTTTATCAAAAGAAGGGGTAGGGGTTTTTTTGCCAGAAAGGCTAGCATGCGGACTAAGGACCATTCTATCTAGACTTAAGTTGGGAAAATACTCCGAACAACTGGGCTCAGTGTCATCATCCTCAGAATCAGGGAGGGTTTCCAGATTGGCGGGGATGGGCATTTTTTGATAATGCTCAACAATCAATCTAATCAGCCCAGTATGCAGGATAGGGAATCTTCTAGGGTTTTTCATATGGTCAACCAAGCTTTGCCATAGAGAACAAAAAAGGTAATAGGGGAACGAAACCCTTACCTTGTAGTGGAAGTGATTGAGCAGAGCAAAGTGGTAGCCATAAACCCTGGTGAAGCACCCGTCCACCGTAATGTACTCCATGATAACCCGTAGAACCTTTCTCCAAAGGGCTTTTATAGTGTCGACATCAAAGTAGCTGTTGGCAATTTTCACAAGATTTAGTCTTTCTTTTTCTTTTTTAGGAAATCTGACAACAACATCGTCTGAGAAAACCCTGTCCTTGAAGAACTTCTTCCCATCAGTAGACAAACCCATCACTTTAGCTATCAAATTTTCATTGAGCTCCACATTCCTCCCAAATAGGGTAAGGTTACCATTATTCCAATTTTTCACAAAAAGGTTCGTAGCCACCTGATTGGAGCCATGGAGCTTCTCCAGGAAAGGGACTAACCTGCCACTTTTGACTTTATTCCAAACCTTAACATTTTTTGTGTGCACCTCAAAGTTGTCCGGCTCGATTATTTTCCTATCACCACCCATCCTGGCCAACACAGTGGGATAGCCACGACGAAATCTTTACTAAAATTGGCCCTGCCAAATCTGAGAACCCACAAAGCGTGCGGAGATTCCTTGCAACCTAAGCCATTGAGCTCAGTCCCATACAATCTAATGATTGTGATGTGATAAATCTAACCTATCCTCATTAAAGGGATGGCCCACCTCTTGTCCATGTGATTTATCATAATTCAATAATGCGCAGACATTAGAATTTAGATCACTAACATTAAGCCAGGTGCACAAATCATTACTCCTAACTCCTTCATTAGCAAAAAAATCTGCAACAGCATTGGCTTCTCTATAAGCATGTGATATTTTAACTTTATCAAATTTATCCAAAGTCAAGATGGTGTCATCAATCCAAGATTTTATTGTCCACGAGGGGGGAGACTTGCCATGGAGGCAGTCAATTATATTTTTGGAGTCACCTTCAATCCAAAGATTTTTAAAGTTAAGACTTTGGGCTGAATTTATAATGTGAAAAGCGCCAGCCACCTCTGCTAAATGATTGGTTTGGGAGCCGAGAGGAGAGGCCATCACACCAAGGAAATTTCCAAAGGAATCCCTTAAGACTCCACCATAGCCCGCCACCCCCGGGTTACCTTTAGCCGCACCGTCAAAGTTAGCTTTGACCCATCCATTAGGCAGAAAAGACCAGCGAGCATCCTCTCTGTCCTTCTTGGCTTTCTTTGGAACGCAAGGCAAGTCTAGGCTAATGTTCCATTCCGTAGCAACTATTAGGTCATAGGAGGAAATTCCCGCTTTCTTCGACAAGCAAACTTTCTATGGAAAAACATTGAAATTTCCCTTCAAGAATCTGACAATTTTATCAAAAACAATATCTACAGGAGCTTCTTTATCTCTGTAAATTCTATTTTTGTGTTCTTTCCAAAGACCCCAAGCAACATGAGGGAAGGAGAAATCCCATAAAATCCTAAGCATATAATTTTTAGTTGAGGCTTTCCATTGAAGAAATAATTCTTCAATGGATGAAGGAAAAACCCAAGAAAGATGCCACAGGCTGATAATTTTTTCCCAAATAGCAGCAACAAATGAGCAATGAAGGAACAAATGATGCACAAATTCAGCCTCTATCTTACAAAGAGAGCATATGTTAGGTATTTGAAATCCATGTTTGCAAAGGTTATCAATCGTGAGCACCTTGTTCTGGAGAAGGATCCAAAAAAAAATGTTGATTTTAGGGATCAAACGTTTGAGCCAAGCTTTCGACTAGAAAGGAGGAGAGCCCTGAGATGAAGTAATTCTAGCGAAGGTAGATGAAATAGAATAATTTCCCAAGGGTTCGTCAAGCCAGACAAGACAATCATCTGACTAATCAGAGCATAGTCTAACAGCCAGCAAGGAAGACTGGATAGGAGCAAGAGCCTGACTGGCGAGACCCAAATCCACCCATTTACCATTCATTATGTAGTCTTTCACATAAGAGCCATAATGACCCTTGCAATTCTTAGCCCATTCACTAAAGGAATTGGTTTTTAAAAGGGGCTCCTTGAAAAGCCATCTATCCTCCCAAAATATGGTATGGTTTCCACTTCTCACCTGCCAGCCAATTCCAGAATCCACAATATTCTTACCATTGATTAGATTATTCGAGTAGGTAGAACCTCTAGGAAGAAGGTGGGAGTCCTTCAGAATAATAATGAATGGTTATTTTCTAGATATTTTCTTGGAAGCTAAGTATGTTATCTAGGATGACACCTTGTACAAGAGGGGTATAGATGGAACGTTTTTGAAATGTGTTGATAAAGCTCAACAGGAACGACTACTTAACCTCTTCCATAACAAGGCCTATGGTGGTCATTTCTCTTCTACTGTAACTACTTTCAAAATCCTAAGAAATGGGTACTATTGGCCTAGGATGTTTAAGGATTCCTATTCCTATCACTGGGTTGGCAAGTGTGATAAATGCAAATTATTTGCAGGAAGGCCTTAATTAACAGCCTTGTCGCTCAAGCCTGTTGTTATTGATGGACCATTTCAGCAATGGGGGCTTGATTTTATTGGTCCAATTAGTCCACCGTCTAGCACAAGTCATAATCACATTATTATAGCTACTAATTACTTCACTAAATGGGTGGAGGAAATTCCAATTAAAAAAACCACTTCTGAGGTAGTATGTGATTTTATCAAAGAAAACATTTTGGTCAGGTATGGAGTTCCACATAAATTAGTCACTGATAATGCCACCAATTTTTCATGAAGTGAATTCTCACTTTTTTACTATGACTATGGAATCTCTATTTCACATTTAGCTAATTATTATCCATAGAGAAATGGTGAAGCAAAGTCAAGTAACAAAAAATTGATAAATATTATCAATAAGCTATTCAGTGACAATCAAAAGGACTAGCACAAAATGTTATATGAAGCTCTGTGGGCAGATCGGATAACTCTGAAACGAGCTATTGGAATTACTCCCTTTGAATTGGTTTATGGAGTGGAGAGCACACTTCCCCTTTCATTGGAATTTCCATTGTGAAAATTACAAATTGCTATAGAAGAAGTTGATTTTAGTGATGCTTTAGAGAAAAGGATTGTATACCTAACCAAGTTGCAGGAACAATGTGAAGAGATGGTTGAAAAGATAACTATACATCAAGCATGGGTCAACAATATTTTTGATAGGAAGTCCCGACTAGAAAATTCATGCTCAGATATTCAGTTTTGTTGTGGGATAAACGTAGAGAACCCAAAGGTTTCCAAAAAAAATTGATTCACTTTGGATTGGCCCTTTCAAAATCATTTAGGAACTCAGGCCTAATACATTTAAGCTGGCATACCTTGATGGGACCCCCCCATTCCTTATAATGGGAAAGATTTTAAGTTATATCAATTGTGATGGGCTTCATGACCTCCCCTTATTTGTACATAGTTAGATTAGGTTTT
>VDFB02315814.1:0-66890 GCA_007258455.2 Sequoia sempervirens | reverse complement strand
CCTTTGAATTGAATGAAACAAAATGCAAAGGCTCTTTGGAAGATAGGCGCCCAAGTTGCAATGTTGAAACAGCTTCAAACCACCTTCAATTATTTGGCATGAACTCCAATGCCCAACATGAATGGTACGGCTTGCTAGAGGTGCGATTTTGCAAGAAAAAAATAATGACTTCGAACTAAATTCTAATCTCTTGTGGAAAGGGACGCCTTGTGTCAAGAATCACTTTGCCAAAATACCCAGAACAATATTTTATTTATTCAAAAAGCTGCTCACAAAAAAACACTTTCAGCTGTAGACACACCAGCAACTCATAACTTGAAAAACATCACCAAAATTCTCCACTTTGAAGCTCAATCTGTTAGTCTGGATGAAAAGTAGCCGTGAATCCAACTAGGTGTTATCTTTCAAACACAAAATTGGTTAATTGCTAGGAGGTAAGCATTCCTTGAAGCCAAAATCAAGTAGTCATTCCAACAACATAACAGTAGCAAAATCATTGAATGAGAAAAGGTGGAGCAAAACTTCTCTTTTATAGAAAAAGAGGTGACTCTTCAAATTCCAAGAATTGGGATGCCAAAAGCTCCACTTGAAATATTTTTTTAATTCAAAAATATTAAATTCTCCTCCAAGGTGGCGTCCAACTTCAAGGCATTAAAAACTTTATTAAATATTTAATTTTCTCCTTAATGAAGGTGTCCCCCTTCATGCCCACTTTTTAAACACAACTTAAAGTGAATGAACTAGGCCAAGGGGTTAACTTGAAATTAGAACATTAATTTCTTGAAATATGTATTATTTCACCAAATAATGCTTTTAAAAACCAAAAAATCAAACCCAAGCAATTGCTCCAACTGAAAATGTCTTACTGAAGTGCTGACAACTGATCACTGCCAAAAATATAATTTACTAAAAATAGTAAATACCAAGAATTGCCACCAAACCTCCAATCAAGGAAACCCTAATTTCTCCTAACGAGCCTATGGGCCTCCAGAATAGGCTGATGAGCTACTGAGCTGATCACTGATGAGAAGGGGACATTACAACATGATGATAAATATGATACTCAGACCTGGTTATTGTCACGCCTAGCCTGGAAATTGTAAGACATCATGCAGAACTTGCACTGACACAATAGGATTGATTTACATTCAACTAAGAAAACAAGCTATAACCTTAGATTTCAACAAGAGTAAAGTTTAGGAAAACATTTCCAACTCGATGCATACACAGTAACTGGAGTAAGTCCAATAATCAAATGATTGCCCTTAGTTCTGAGAGATACAATATACTGGTTGAGTATTCCGATCCACATGACTGATAACACAGATGAATAGCTATTGGGTGTTTTCACAGAGACAAAGTCATCTGGAAAAGTGGGAAAAACAAACTTAATACACAAATGCACAGAACTGTCCAACTTATATGGACTCACAGAAATGAAGCGACCATTGAAGATATCACCTGGACATTACTCATATGTATGGGCGACTTCAATAAGGGGCCCAAACTCTTGTCAATTTCAATGGACACAATCTTTTGAATGCAGATGGATAGATATTAATTTCCCCTTGAAGTCCTGGGTCAAGAGGTATACAACCGATAGAAAATGGATTTACACACAGTGGAACACCAATATATGGGACCGATAACTAAGTGATCTACTACTCATAATTGGAGTTATGAATCATATGGAACGCAAATGAAACAATTGACTATCCATAGATATATTGAGTCCACAATTCCACGCAAACGGTAGAGTTGTTCATGCATACAAATATAATGAGTGTCTCTGCGATATATTGAACAATGAAGTCGTGTTGAAATAGAATGACTCGCGGTTAGCTGTTGATGCGCGCAAAATAACTGTGTGATATATTATAATTGATGGGGGGTCAATGCCCAAAGTGGCGCCTCTGTGATTTGGAGGATGTCTGCTATCATTGTCGAGAGATATTTCTACCTTTGCTCTCTAACTTGGTAACACAAGACGCCCGATGAACTCCTCAGATTTGCCTTCCGCAATTGGAGTGTATGGGGTGATTTCGTCAGTGTGAGAAGGCTCCTTCACTTGATGATTTTTTCCTAGTATAATAGTCATTGGGTTCCCCACGCAGAGGTGTGGTGGTATAGGCGTGGCTAGAGCTTGAGCTTAGCCACCAATTGTTAATCGCAGCCTCCACCAGCTCCATCCCTCCTTGTCCCAACTTGGTAATGTAGAGTGTGTAATCAAAACTATGCGAATTGAATGACAGAAACACAAAATGCAGGAAGAGGGGATCGTCTCAACTTGATGTAGAACAGTAGGGGGCTACGTACCTAGTAGTTTTCCATGACATGATCGTCCAATTATTTGATACCCTCCAACAACAAATGAATCTAGCTAAATATGCGTTCTTGGGCGCCTTCCCAAATGGGGCGGCCAACTCTATTTAAAATTTAAATGTTATTATTCAATTATTTAAATTTATATTATTATTATTATATTAATAATATTTTAAAAACTCAGAGTGCTAAAAACACTTTTTTGGGCCAGCTTGGACCTAATCAAATATTGGGGACATGATGGAAATGGTTAGCAAGAACTTGATGATGAAACATGCACTCTGAATGACACTCACATCCAGCCTCTAAGCCCCCATACGACCACTAGATGAGCAGAATACACCTTTAGACCTTCACGTATAGATTCTACAGAACTTTGAAGCATGAAATATAGCTGCGCTTGGACATAAAAGTTGTCGTTTTTCCTCAAACCTAGTTGCAACAATCAACAGATGTTATCGGGAGTGAAATGAATGCTCTGTATAGATTACATGGTTTGGATTGAACATTCACAGTCTAGACTAGTTGCTACAGGAGGCGGCGCTAAGTCTACCGCAATCCCACGACCCGATTATTGCCTCTATAGTTCTTTACATTCACATCTCATGCCAAGACTCTTGAAACAGACCGAAATCTTAATGCAAGAGGTTCCAATAACAACCACGACCTCACATGCAAATTGAAACAACAATACAATGGTGTCCAGGAAAGTATGTGCAATAACGCCACAAAATGCTCATGTCAAATTTGTTGTTAGGCTCATACAAACTCATCCAGCAAGTAGTCAATTGACCAACCTCAGTTTGCCTTTAAAACCACAACCATGTCCATAAATCCATCACCAACATTCAACCTTGCCAAGTGTTAAATTTAGTGATCAGATTTAATGCACAGAAATTAATTCAAATCAGACACAATAACACAGCAGATACCCTGGGAAAACCCTCCACTTGAGGGAGAAAAACCCAGCAACAAATATCTCTTATATATATATAAACAATGGCAACCAATCTCTTTACAATGAGGCCAATCACAAGGCCAATATTCAGTACCAACTGTAAATGCAAGAACAGAAAATTACTGTCACTCCTTAAGGTTCAATTCGGCCTTAGAGGAATTTACAATCTGCCCTTGAGGAATTTGCACTTGATAGAATTCACACTTGATAGAAATTTGCCCTTGATAATATTCGCCTTTGATAATATTCGCACTTGAATGGAATGAATCGAACTTGCTTGATGATTGAAGGAATGGAAATGACTTTGTATATATACACAATGAGAGAGAGGTCGTACCTCTTCATGTACAAAGTCGGCCAAGGTAGAGAAGAATATTATAATTAAAATATATTAAATACAAGGGAGGTCGGCCCTTTTAGGAATTACATTGTTGCCAAGTTAAGTGTCCCTTCACATTAAATATCTCATATATAATAAATGGCCGATTAACTTATGTCTTCATTCATGGCTGGAAGGACGAACCTGAAGCTGCCAATCATTAACACCAAGAAGATAATCGTTTCTCCAAATTTGTCTCCGTAGGAGACCCACAAATTTTCCTTAATTGCTCCACTGGAAAACTTGAGCGATTTCCCCTTTCAAACCAGCTAGGGTGGAATCGTTTCACCATCGAAACCGAATGCCCTAGGTTCTCTCTTCCCCAAGACCAAGAACTTTATGAAGCTCTCCAAAGTGTAAGTCAGATAATAAGTGAAGCATGATACAAATGAGCTTCAAAATCCACTTTTATATCCCTCACTTTATTTCCCGCCCAAAATAATAATTGACTTTATAAAGTACTTTTTAATTTATCAGCGTGTCACTTTATAACTCATTTAATTAATTATATAACATTATGTTGTACCCAAACCAAATTTTTTGCTTCACTAAGGCATTTTGCTTAAAATTGTTTAAACCTAGTTAAACGATGTCAGAAGTTTTTTTTGGGGCAATTTAAGTATGGACTTTAGGTTAGTCTGATGTCGTGAAGATACTGGAGAATTTTGGAAAAATTGAAAATCGAGATGAAAATCATCAAATTTTTCTTACTCTGAAGCAAAGAGCACATTTTGAAAAAGGCGCCCTAGCTTTTGGAGGTCCAGATTCTGTTTTTAAGGTTTATCACTTCCAAGAACATTTGTCCGGGATACTGTTAGCTTTGCGATGAGCTATCCAGCTAGTCAGTAGGACGTGTTTAGCTCTTGTTACGGGAGATTCATTGAGTAATGAGAACAATGAAAAAATGCTATGTTCCACCGGTGTCGGGGACGGGGGGACAAAGGGGCCTCAATTTCGGGAGGGCGGGGGGTGAGGGCGGGAGGGGGGACGGGGTGTATATACTATATACTATACATATGGTACTTAAAATGCTAGTTATGAAAAGATGTATAAGACTATTAAGAAGTAAAATAGCAAAATTGAAATACTAAATTAGTACTTGAACATTGAACATTGAATATTGAAGTTTTCAGTATCGAATTACTAATTAGAAATTAGAATAGTAATACTCAATACTACAATGTAACAATTGTTGAATCGGAAAATGGAAGATTTCTATTATATTATATCAAAAATATCTGATTATAAAGATGATTACAATGAGTAGCATGATTATATGATATCAAAACAAGTACAAAATCAAAATGTCAAAATGACAAAATGTAGTGAAGGAGGCAGAGGCCTCTAATCATCCCTCGGGAGGTCGGCAAACTCCTCATCATTGGAACCACTGGACTCCTCAAGGTCAAGATCCGCCAAAGGAACACCAACCAACCCTATATGTGAAGCATCCTCATCCTCATCAATCTGTGATGGCTCCTCTGGCTCTACATCCCATCGTGCTGCTGGGCTCTCCTTGTACACACGTGTCCTGTGGTCAGTGATACGCAAGGCACTATGTACAGCCACTAGCTTCTCTGCTCTCCTAGAGGTAAGTCTATTCCTCTTAAGAGAGTGGATGAAGCTATAAGTAGACCAGTTCCTCTCAGAAGCTAAAGAACTAGAAACTTGGGACAGCAAACGAATGGCTAGTGTGGTAGTCAGTGATTTCGGTCCACAACAAGTCCACCACAAAATCGGATCCTCCTGTGCCATAGTTCTTATGTCCGCCTTTGTTGCAGCCTTATAACCCCTAAGAGTAGCAAATTTCGTCCACTCAATGCGAATGTTGCCAGCAACTTTAGCATCATACATCTTATCAATGCATTTGAAGAACCCTTCCTTCACCTCATCATCCTGAATCGGTGTAACTCTACCAGGCCTAGGCATGTACCACTTCGGATTCAATGCATAAGCAGCCATGTGCAAGGGAGTGTTTAGGCTGTCCCATCTACGCTGAATAATAGGCTGAATGTAAACATTGTAGAATGCTAAAGTGGGGTCCTTCTCTCGCACAACTGCCCTCATCTGACCAAGCATAGAATCAATGCACTCATACACCTCCCCAAGGTTAGGTGCATCCCCATCCCCATATCTGATGACCTGTACCACTGGTGTAATGATGGTGACAATATATTTTGCATCATGCCAAAATGCATCACTCTTCAAGTTCTCCTTCATCCTCTTCCCATGCTTTGTCCTAGACCCATGCCAACGATTCCATTCTTGTGTCATAACCATGACTTGCAGTGCCTCTTGCAACTCAAGCATTCTCTCCAAAAGAATGAAATAGGATGCATATTTGGTCTCAACTGGTTTCAGGAACTCCTTTTTCGCGAAGCTCCTGAAGATGGCATGTGAAGTGTGGTGGTTGCAGATATACATTTGCACATCTCTAGCATTGCTGACCACTCCTCTAATCCACTCAATCTTCCCCATGTCCTTGAGTGCATTGTTCATGGCATGCACACAACATGGAGTCCACCAAATGTGTCTGTATGATGCCTCTATAAGCCTCCCTGCAGCTCTGCACACATGTGTTGCATCTGTCACTACTTGGACCACATTTTGTGGCCCAATCTCCTCAATAGCTGCCCGAAGGATTCAAACTGAAAATCAGCATCTTTTCGATGCCTTGAACAATCAACCGCCCTGAGAAAGAATGGCCCCTCTGAGCATGTAACTATAACATTGATGAGTGGACGATGCCTAATGTCCGTCCACCCATCCATAACTATGCTACATCCAGACTCCTCCCAACATGCCCTCATCGTCTCCATCAATGAATTGATCTTGGCATAGTTGTTATCCCAGATCGTGGTCCTCAATTTGTGCTCACCTGGTGGCACATATGATGGTCCTCCCTTCGCCACCATCGACATCATCTCCTTATAATAAGGAGAGCGAGCTACATGGAATGGGATTCCATTGGCAAAAAAGAACCTGCCAATGGAATCATCTATCTGATCCCTCAGGTGCACATTAAATAAATCAGCTATGGGGTTAGGCTGACTTTGCATCTTGCGTTTCCCCTTGCCCTGTTGTGATTCAGCCATAGTGCTATAAGTGGATGACGGTCCTGAGGCTGACCCTGACAATGTTCCTGCTCTCTGATGCAATGTAGGAGTAGAAATATGTGGCTGCGTCTGCATTTGCTGCTCCTGAATCTGCTGAATAGTCTGAATATGTTGCCTACCAGACAAGGTAGTAGGCATTGGAACTGCCAGGTCATCTGGAACACCCCAAAGCTTGTTGAATTCAATTATGTATTTCAAATTTTTAGGCTCCTTCAAAAATTCGCATGCTCCCACACCCTTTCCTGGCCAAAAGAGGAAGTGTGCATTAACTCTGGTGATGCTCCCAAACCAATCATCACCACAAATGTTGCATTGCCATTTCCTCGTACCACCAGTTGATGACGTTGTGGCTGTTATTCTTGTTGCAAATTGTTTGAGAGGAGATTTGGGATCATAAGGACCCCTAGCCCACTTTGCCAAAAGCTGGGAAGGGCAATTAGTAGAAACTAGTGCACTGGGTATGGAACTAGTATGCCCTTCTGGATTTGACCCATGCTCACCCCCCTCATTGTGCTCATCCTCATGCTTAGGTTCATATTCTGATTGGCTTGCACTATGAGAATCAGTTTCCATCTCATGCTCACTCATTTCATGACTATGGGAGCTCATTTTGACACTGCATTTCACAAAATGAAAAAAAATTCAATAAACACATAGTTTCAACCTATGCCCTACTTTAAAATTAAAAAATAAAACTCTATATTTTAAATTTTTCAACAAATTTTAAATTGCAAAACAAAATCTAAGATTATAAATTAATTTAGAAATTAGAAAATGGAACAACAAGAATTTAGAAATGAAATAAGAAAAATTAAAAAATGAAACAACAAGAAATGAAAGAACATTGAAAATCAGAAAATAAAATAAAAAATCAGTTAAAAACCCTACCTTTTGCTTGAAAAATCTCTTCAACAAGGTGAAGAATCTTCCTCCTCTTCTTCTTCTTGCTCCTTGACACTCCTTTTTCACTTACAATCACTCCTTTCACTCCTCCAATCACTCTTTCCTCATCACTCTTTCCTCAGCCTTCACTCTTCTTCTTCTTGCTGTAGCAAACAAGTAGAAATGCAAATGTGAATAAAAATGAAGATTAGAGGGCCTTTTGAAGGCATGTAAGAGTTTAGATGGGCCCAACATGCCCTTAGGGTTCGAATAGAACCAATAAAATATTAAAAAAATGTTTTAAATTTAAGTTTTTTTTTGCCTTTTGGATGTCCGCCGTGGGAGACGCATGGGCGTCCCCGAGACGCTCGAGGGACGCCCAGGCGTTTCCCTCGGCGTCTCGGAGACGCCCAGGCGTCTTTAGCGGCGAGCCAAGAAACGGTGGCACCGCCGGAGACGTGGGAACTCCGTCCCCACGTCTCCGGGACGTCCTCGTTCCAGAGATGCTAGGGCCTAGAGGGGGGACGCGTCCTCGGGGTTCACTGAAAAAATGGCTAACACTGGAAGGAAAAGCGCGTCTCTAAGCCAAAGGTGCCCATCTTTTTGAGGGACAAGATCAAGGCTTTTGATTAAATGACACTTTTGAGGTTTGTTTCACGCTTAGTCCAGCTTCGCGTTGCATCCGTTAGCACGTCAATTGGAGTTGCTGAGAAGCTGGAAACACGAGACGAACTCGGGGTTAAATCTTGGTCGGAAGGTCTAAGGAAAAAGCAAAGAGCACATTTTTCAAAAGGCGCCGAAGCTTTTGGAGTCTTAAATGCCTCTTTTCTGGTGATCTCAGATGGTTCTCCTGTCCGTGTTATGTACATCTCTCCGTTGCCTGTCTCCGTTAGATGAGAAGATGACTCAGCGGCTTGCAGCCGAAGGTTTAGTGATATTTTAGCCAGTTGAGAAAATGGCTATCTCTGGAGTAAAAAGGAGCACATTTTGAAAAAGGTGCCCTTGATTTTGACTCATCAGATGTTGAAATTTGATGAAGTGTTGTCTTGAAGCTGTTGTATGGAATGGAGCCAGCTTCGTAGTGTGTTTGTTTGCCAGTCTTGAAGTTTTGCTAAACAAAAGTTATGAGGGAGTCAAGTTTACCTTCATTAGGAATAAAATTGATGAAAATTTGTCCAAGTCTGAGAAAAAGTGCAACTTTTGCAAAGGGCGCTTGGATTTTTGAGGCCTCAAATCTTAGTTTTATGGATTGTAGTCTCAAGGGATGACTTTGTCAGTTTTTATCTTGCTCTTTAACGCAACTGTCAGCTAGTGGATTGGTGATGGCAGTCAATCAAAATCAGTGCTTGAACAAAGGCTCCGACGAGAGTTGAAAATCCAAATTTTCATTTAAAATGACTAAGTTTGGAAAATTGCCCGAAGTCAAAGGTTGACTTTTGAAACTCAAGATGAAGTGGCGCTCATGAAAGGTGGGATTTAAATATTATTTAAATATTTAAATATTCAACTTTTAAAGGAATTATTTTAATTGCTTAAAATAGGCAATTTTATGCATGCATGTTCAATTAATTGAATTGTATGGCGAGTTCCATGAAGGGTGGTGCTCTTTTTAGGGAAAAGTTGACTTCCAGTTAGCTTTTTAAGCCCCAATCAGAATTTAGTCGAATATTTATGGTCCAATAAGGATTTAATTCAATATTTTTATGAGATGGCACTTGATTTCATGAAGATGGATGATTTTAACTTGAATTTATTTATTTAAGACTTCAAAATTGCCATTATTCTCATACCAGAGTTTAGAGCAAAGGTGAATTTTCATGAGCACAGAAGATCTGAGGGCGATTTCAGTTCAATTTTTCAGCATCAGTTTCAGTGTGTTCAGAAGATCGATTTTCCAGAGTTAAATTTTTCAGTGCATGTAGGTTTGATCAGATCTCAGTCAAGCATAGGCGATTTTCTACAGAAGCAGAAATAGAAAAACAAAATTTCTATCTTCTATCTAAATTCTTCTATTCTCGTCTTAGGTATTCTTCACATGCCAAAGAAAACGACAGAATATTCAGAAACTGATCATCTGGGTTCGCATATTTTAGCGTCAGCAACAAACCCCATGTCTTAGATTTTTTTTTGAGAAAATTGCCCCGTAGGTTTATTCTAAAGCTCTGTGCTTTTTTCCGAGAATTTCTTTTCATGTGGGTTGAAAACACTTCTTTTCCAAAATCAAGCTATCTGGGTTGCCTTAGAATTCCGTTGTCTACAAAACCCATGTTCTAGATTTTCTCGGGAAAAATTGCCATGAGTGAGCTCTAGAACACCTACTTTTCTCGATTGAAAAGTCTTCGCATGCCTAGCTAAAACTCAATTTTTCGAATTTTCATTGATTTGGGTTTGCTTAGAACTCGATTTTGCACAAAACCCACGTTTCAGAAAAATTCCGAATTTTTTTCCCGCAGCGACCTATTTTTAGCCTTATCTAGAGCTTTTTTAGCCTTTCTAGAAAGTTGTTAGAATATAGCCGTATTCACAGTAAACAGGCGAGTTTTTCAGAATGTAGTTCACACAGACTGAATTCAATACCAAATCTGTCTTAGTTCATGATTTCATTAGAACAGCTGACAATGAAGATCAAGCGCATCCGGGGGTTGATTCAGACAATTTGACAGGCGTAGACACGCAAAGTCCACATGGTTTCATACCTTGTATCACTGATAGTCTTCAAAGGCCAGTTTAGAGGGTTGGACATTGTTGGAATTCCGTGTGTGTAGTGAGTTTGTGTGTATTTTGCAATCAGAGTGTTCGCGGTCAAGCTTCGTGGTGTCTAATGTCCCTTTCTAGTTGACATCTCTCAGTACTTGAGATTAGCCTATTATGTGGCCCTCGTAGGCTAATATGGAGGATAGACGGTCTTGTTGAGGCATGGCTTGGTTTCTGTTGTCGGAATTACTCAGATTGGCTTTCGTTCGAGGTCTTTTGGACATCATTTGCTTGACTTACTATTTTTAGTAAGTAGAGACACTCAGTGGAGCACACCTGCTATTTTTAGCAGTATGGTCTGGTCATATGCAGATTTAGTCATTTATCATCCGGCCTCAGACGGCTTGTCATTTGGACTTATATTGAAGGAGATATTAATATTTATTTGCCAAAATAAATATTAATTTAATTGAAGCTTATATTATAAAGTTATAATGTAAATTAATGTTATAACTTAAGTGACTTAATGGAGGTGTCGACCTTCATGAAGAAGGGGCCATATTTCAATTAATTATTATATTTAAATGGGCGCCCAAACTATTGGAATATTAAAAGTGAAATTCCAAGTTTATTTAAATGATGCTTTTTGAAGGAAATCGACTTGCTTGAGGAGATATAAGGTTTCTTGTGAAGAAATTCATCATTATTCATATGGAGAATCGATTTTAGCCATCTCCTTCTTCAGAGAATGAAGCCAAGGGTTTTAGTTTTCTTCTGCATTGGAGAACGAGCCATCTTCAGTGTATTGCAGTTTAGAGGCTGTGAAATATCAGCTGATTTATTGCCTGTCAGTTGAATAGCTTCATTCAAAAGTTATTATAGAGCCTATTGTGAGGTTGTTCGTTAGGGTTTGATTCAATATTCGTCAGGGGAAAGGTGATATCTTGAGCGGCTGGGTTACTTCTTTATCTGGCATAGTATTCAAGGTGGTACGGATTTTATTATTGCTGGTACAAGCCGTACTTGGCTGCAGCAGAGGCTGTAGTTCTTCTCTGGGCAAAAACGCCTTGCCTTTCTGCATTCTGCCTTCTCCAGCTTGGGCGCCTAGGTCTCCAATAGCATCTGCAATGTAAATTTGTTGGGGAAAGATTGTCTTTTGGATTGGCCGTACCATTTCATGCTTCCTACAGGCGGTTGCAATCAGGTTTTCAAATATTAAATATTGCTTTGCCTTTTAGTCTGCATGTTTGAGATTCATCATTGTAATCGTCTAGAAAGAATAATAAATCCATGTGCTACCGATTTAGAAGTCTATTTGCTCCAGTATTTACTTTCTTGTATTTATTAAGATTTTTAGAAGCATTTATTGCAAAATCGCACCATTCATCTTATTGTTTAAAAACCATCAAAAACAATACAAAACAACAAAACACAAAAAAAATAAGTTTAAGCATCAGGGGTTGAAGTTGAACTAGCAGGGTTTATTACATGGTTTCATCATGCAGCGCTCTTTCATTAAGAAGAATCAAGAAAAACATCAAAAGCGTCAAGCTGCAGAAGGAACAAAGGTCATCACTCCATTTATAGAGCCGCCAGAGTCACTCAGATCTCGTGCCATTATCTTCGTGAAGATGGTACCTACGCTAATCTTGAGGTTGTGCAAACTGAGTTTCGAAAGCTTGTCCGTGATATCTTGATGGAGATCTTGTGGCATCTAAGTTGGATAACATCTTAGTGATGACAACTAGTTTTAAAAACGCAATTGAAGAGGTTAGAATATGCATGGGAGCGATCGGGGATGGTGACAAAGAGTTGAGCAGGCAGATTATCATCGTGGACAGCATCAAAGTACCAGAGGATGGGGCAATTGACCAGTTCCTAGACGAGGTGATAGATCGTGATGAATGGGAGTGATCAGTTAGTTGTGACTTGCACTTAGTTTTAAGGATAGAGTCAAGAGCAATAGTTAACTTGACTTTTAATCTTGAGTTCTTGTTGATTTCATGCATGCACATCTCTTCCTTGGGATTATCTTTGCAGGAGTTAGGCTTTCATTTAGGGTTTTCATTAACTGATGGTAGTGTTCCAGTTAACTTGCTTTCAATAAGGACGTGCATGCTCGCACATTGTCCATTTAGATTAGATGTACCGGTTAACTGATGGTAGCTTTCCAGTTAACTGTATAGTTTGCTTTATTAGGGTTTAGCAATAAAATCTTGTAGGCTTGCAAAACTGTAGTTGACTCAAGGTGATTTTAGGGTTCCCTACACCTTTTGATGTCTATAAATAAGAGCTTTCAGCTCATTTGTAAATAACTTTTGCACGAGAGAGTAATATATGTTGTGCCCACCTTGCCTGTAATATTGCTTATTTTGTATCTATTCGCGAGTATTTATTATGATGATGAATTGTTATGCCACTCGGGTTTCATGCAGTTATTATGGTGAATGCTTATCTGTAATGTCCCCATTTTGGCCCTACACTCTTCATTTGGATTTAGCCTATTTCCGGAAATCTGTAGGCTAAGCTGAGATGGAAAATTAGGGTTTCCTCTTTCAAATATTGCTCAGTGGGCGTTCAGAGGTTGTTGTGCAAACTTACTATTTATAGCAGTTCGCTATGTTTAGCAAGTCGATCTTTTGGCAGTATCTGTCTAGCAGCAATTCAATCCTTTGCAGTTCAATGTTCAGTTTGGCTTTTTGTTGTTTTGATGTGAACTTACTATTTATAGCAGTTGGCTATTTTTAGTAAGTCTAATTTTGGCAGTAACATCATCAACAATTCAGCTCAAGTCATCTTGCTATCCTTTAGTTTCAGTTTGGCTTTGGTTATCTCAATGGACTAAGTTTATACTTGGTCAATTTTATGTTACTCAGTTGTACCCCACGCCTAGGAGTGATAATTTCAAGTTTTTAAAAAGGGGTCATAAGGGGTTGAGCATTTAATATTTATATTAAATGTTTTATTGTGCAAATTGTAAATGGACACCTAAAGGGAGATAATTAATGTTTTATTAATTCAAATAAAGTGCAACATGTGAGGTGGTGTCCCTTGGAGAAGCTGAAGAGTTTCTTGTGGGAGTTTCAAGTTGATTCAATTTCCAGTTGAAGAGCCTATTTATTGAGGCATTGCTCATTCATTTCTTATCTTTGGGAAATATTGTAAAGTTATGCTGCTGGTTTGAAATCCAGAATCTGGCTAAGGGAAAGCTTAGCAATTTGTCTTCATTCTTCGGGCCTGAAACTATGGTTCCCTAGATGGTGGATTGAGAGTGTGCTTCATTGTTGGAGAATTTGAAGTATTTTTTAGTTTTTGAGCTTGCTGGTTCATTCATGGTTGAAGGTGATTTTCATTAACAGCTTTTTGTACAATTTTAATATGCTTCTGGGTATTGAAGATATGGATTCCTAGCCCATCCCCTTCTCATAGAACAGAATTTATTTCAAAGTATTTATTTTTATTCTTGCAAAATCGCCCTTGCTAAGGGCCGTACCATGTTGGGAGCATTGGGAATTGTGCAAGTAAATTAATGGTTCCTTTTTGAAGCTGTTTCATCATCATGACATGGGTGCCTATCCTCCAGAGGTTCATTGCAATTGATTTCACTCAATTTGGAGGTAAATTGATAAAGTTATGTGCATTTCATTGATTCATAGGTTGCTGGTTTACATTTTTAGTTTGCTGGTTTTTATATCAAACTTCAAAAGAATCAAATTTATGCTTCATTTTCAGTGTTTTGATAGCTTTGTAACTTGAAAGAATCATCCTTTATATATTTGCAATCATTCTATCATTGTAACACTCGTAATTTGCATTTTTTCTTTAATTGTAAGGTTGTGAATTAGTAGTACTAATCCAACCATTTTGTTACTGCATTTACTTGTGATTAATTGATGCAAATATTATAACCCCTGGATGGTTTACCGCCAGTGTGGAGTAATCTGATTTGTAATTTCATTTACCACCCACTGTTAGTGTTGTGACCTTTTCACACATTGCCCCATTCTAAATGGGGACCCCTAATTTTTGCTCCATTCTGGTCTTTTGGCTTTGGTTTTTCTCTCTCTCTCTGTCTGTCTGTTTTCTCTGGTCTGCCTTTTAGGGATGTGTCCGTCATTGAGTTTAAACGCGAAATTTTGGCCAAGTTTGAAAATTAGGGTTTGTACTTTCCTGGTCAATTTGAGGTCAAACAAGGTGAATAAATTGAAATCAGAGCTTAACGTTGTTGTCAGTATGCTTCCAACAAGCTTCCATTGAAATTTCATCAGATTCTGACTAACTATTTTTAGTAAGTGTGAAATTACGGGCAATCTTTCAGCATTTTTGAAATTCCAGCAATCACATTGCATTCAGAATGCATCAAACTGCTCGTGTGCAAAATTTGAGCTGAAACATACAACTTTCTATTTTTAGCAGTTTAGCTTCTGGAGTAGATTTCAGGGCTTGGATGCAAAGTTTTTCAACGCATGTTTGGAGATTCCTTCTGGGTTTTCAGAGACCTTCGCGATGGTGTGACATACAAAATCAGATAACGACTTTTAGAGTTAAGCCTTCAGAGGCTATTTTTAGGGTTTGCATGTTAGGGTTCTCTTTGCATGTCGGCATATTCTTTATGGGTTTTTCGAGAGCTTCGCAGTGATGTGACATGCAAACAGAGATGGTCACTCATTTAGGAACTTACTATTTTTAGCAGAGGCATCTCGGTAGTCGCCTCCCAGCACTTTAGAATCACGAGCTGATCGCAATGCAACAGAAATGAGAACAAACGAAGATCATTTGATATGCATGCAGAACAAATTAGGGTTTCCAGCTTTGGGATGCAAAAAGAGGGGTAAAAAGTTAAAATTTTCGAAAACCGGTGTAAACCACCGCATCAGCATCCTTCAAGCTATTTGCTGGTAAAATTTGAGGGCAAACGGAGCACTTACTATTTATAGTAAGTCATTTTGGAAACAGGCTAAAAATAGCAAATCAGCAGCATGCGCCGATGTCGATAGGCAGGTCATGTGGTGAGGGGCACATCATTCAAATTTCAAATCAAACGGAGTTGTGGAGATATCAGAAACGAGCAGTTACTATTTATAGTAAACCACCTTCAAAAATGGGCTAAAAATAGTAGGCCAACCCGAAATAGCAGTCTCAACAGGGTAACAAGGTCGTGAAGATCCAGTGTTCAAAATTTCAAATCATTCTGAGCTTCTGAAGTGTGAGAATTTAAGGGCTTACTATTTATAGCACGGCATGGATAAACTGGCAAAAACGAAGAAATTTTTTTCTAAGGCATGAATTTCATCCTGCAGTACCCAGGAAATGCGCCCACTTCAGCTGGAGAGTAAGAAAAGTTTTTAAGTGTTCAAATATCTTCCTGTCTTGGTGAAATGCGCCCTCTTCACAGGCATGAAATGAAATTTTTTCTAAGTGTTGAGTCTCATCTTCCTGCCACCTCCAAATGCGCCCAACAAGTATTCAAGGTGTTTGAAAAGTTTCTAACATGTTTCATCCTCCTCACATGGCAAAATGCGCCCACCATCAAGGAGAAAGTTTAAAATTTTTCTAAGTGTTAAGTTTCGTCCTGCTCAAGGGGTGAAATGCGCCCATCACATGCAAACAAAATACTAATTTTTTTTCTAAGTGTAGAATTTCATCCTCCTCCCATGCCAAAATGCGCCCAAGCTCAACAAGGAGGAGTTAACAAGAAAGAAGTCAAAGGAGTCAAAGAGTTTCATCCTCCACACATAGCAAAATGCGCCCAAGTAAGGGCATGTGAGGACAAAACCAATGGCATGCAAAGTTGGAAAAGACAAAACGTATGCATGCAAGGAGGGAATATTCCAAATGGGTTGAAAGGCAAGTTTTGAAATCCACTTCATAATGCAAATACGCCCAAGTTATGGTCAACAAGTCAAAGCAAATCCAAAAGTTTCTAAGTTAGAAACTCATCTTCTTCTCATGCTCAAATGTGCCCAAGTGAAGGCAAGTAAAGACAAAATTAAGGAAGCTCAAAAGTCACTTGTTAGGTGTTGAAAGTCTTCATTCTCTTGAGCATGAGAAATGCGCTCAAGTGAGTGTAAGGTGGTGAGTGGAAAGTGAGGTGCTAGGCGTGTTGAATACTCCCCTCTAAGTGTGATGTTCGCCTAAAGAGTATGGGTTGGTGAGTGATAAGTTAGGCGTTGAAAATGTTCTCCATGATAGGGAAAATGCGCCCAAAGTAATTCAAGTGTGAAGTAAAATACAAGGCGTTGGAAATTTAATGGTGAATATTGTTAGGCGTTGGGAGCTTATCCTTTCCACTATGCAAATTGCTCCCAAGGTTCATAATGCCAAGAGATCGGAAATATGCCAGGCGTTGAAATTGAAAAATTTATTCTTCATGACACACAAGATGCACTCCAGGCACTTGAAAGAAAAATTTCTAAGTGAGTTGAAACATTAAAAAATTTCTCACCACAAGAGGATGAAATAAAATTTTCTAAGGCAAAATTTTCAAGAGTACTGATTGATTCAAAAAATTTCTAAGGCAAAGAAATTTTCCTTAGGAGAAAAATGCCCAAGTCTGGTGAAGTGATGAATTTTCCTGAAGTCTGAGTGAATTTTTCCAGTGATGAAGTCATAAGATGTTGGTAGTGCAGGAACAATAAATTTTTTCCAAGTCAGAGCAAAGAAGCACTCACAGATGTGAAAAACGGGATTAAGTTTGTTAAAAGTTATTTTTCAAAGGTTCAAAATTCAAGAGAAATTAAATGAACCCGTTCGTTGTACACCCATGAGTTCAACGCATTCTGAAGAAAATTTTCTTCTGGGTATTGAAGATTATCGATGAGGAATGGATTTTAAGGTCCTCCACAGCTTGCCAAGGGTTCTGAGGTAAAGATTTTTGATGGACACCAGGATTGATGAGTTTTCCCAAGGAAATTTTCTAAGGCAAAGAATGAGTGTGTTGTTGAGATAAAATGCGCCGGCAGATGAATTTGAAGTTGGGTGCCTAAATAATTTTTGATCAAATCCCAAATGAAAACATTTTTCTCAAGTTTGAGTTAGATGAAATGTCAGAGTGAAGTGTGCCAAGCAGAATACAAGAAAAGTTGCGAAAAATGGCTAAGTGTTGAGACTTAGTATAACTCAAGTGACAAAGAAGAAGTTAAAGAACAACGTCAAGAAGAAGATCAAGAGCAGTGTGAACGCGTTTCAAGGCTGGAATCTTCTAGAAGGATGGTGGACATTAATGGCTCATTTATTACCCCTCTCCTTTGTGGCGGTTTTTAGGGCGAATCTTGTTTAGGGCTGAGGTGGCACGATCTGGGCCATCCAGCCGATTGTAATCTGAGCCGTCCATTGGACTGGGCCAACTATAAAAGGGGGAGTCCCCCTCATTTGTAACTCATTAGAAATTAGAATTAGATCAGAGTTAGGATAGCAAAGGAGTAGAGAGAAATCGATAGAGTAGAAAGTAGAATAGTTGATAGTTTAGATTGAAGAGGAAGGAAAGTCTTCCCTTTGAATACTTTGTAAGAAGTTGTCATGAATGCTTTCATAATAAAAGAATTTTCATTGATGGTGATTCCTTCTTTGTTATGAGTAGTTGTTGAGGCTTCTTCGTCCTTCCAATTCACGTAGTGTTTTGAAGTAGCTTAAAGTAAAGTAGATTTCATTTCATGCAAGTACTTAGTAATTGTGGAATGTGGTACTCGATTTGAACAAGACTTCGCTCATCCATACCACTAGTGGGCTCGCTAACGGTGGGTTCGCCCTGCGTGGTCAACTGGATTTACTTCTCAAACTTAACTTCGATTGTGATTCACGTGTTTGTATGCATCGTCTTGATGGTACTTGCATGTCGAGTTATAATTTGAACACCTTTCGCCACTCCTCTGAAGATTGCACCGGTTTTGTGGAAGCTGTCCGAAGCGAGGCAAAGCAAGGCCCGGTTGAAGTCTATAAGAATTGATCTCCATGTCCCACGCCTTAGAGTAGAACATAAACTTCTTAGGCCCTACACTTTTAAATTTCAGTTCATTTCTGGTTAGAATTAGGAAACTCATGCTCACTTGCCAAATCATTCGAATTGCATAAAAGCCCTTAGTCTACTGTTTGCTGTCAGTTGTCGAACAATTGTGTAAGTCCCCCTTGAAATACCAGCAAAATCACATCAAGCCAACTGAGACTATTCGCACTTAAGGAACCTTGGAGTTAAATGTATGATCTATCTCGCAATCTTAGCATGCAGGAAACTTTGTTCAAGAGAGGATAGGGTATCCGTTGAGAAACTTTATTCTGTGTTGGTGCGGTCACAAAAACCACGTCAACAGTTAGGTGGAGAATTCCCACTCTCAAGTGGATGCCCGCCGCAGCGGATGAATTAGTTGAATTGTTTGTAGTATTCCCCCCGCTGTTTAAGTGGTTGAGTGGAAATTTTTATGGCTGGTTCACCACCTAAGTTCTTTCAGTTTTGTAATACTTACTCCGCCATATGTTAGCACCTCGCCTTCAAAGGGATCTTGTGTGCACATTCTTGGCGTTGAGTTTATTTTGTACTTCCAGTTGTAATCATCCTATAGTTGTTGAATTATTAGATCCTAGGGATCCTCTAACCATATGCCCGCCCCTCTTCCTTAAGTGGTTTTATGGCGCATTCTTGGTTAGAGTTCTTTTCCGCATCGTTTTGGTTTGGAGCTAACCTTAACGGGTGCTTGTGCATTGTAATTGATATTGAAAATCAAGAGAAAAAAATGAAGGGGCATATTTCATTATCTTAGTTAGATATAGTGGCTAGTTGAAATATGCTAACCAATTTTTTCGATGAATTTAACACACATAACCAGCAATAGTTAACTGGATTAGCGTTAGCATCAAACTGAAAACTGAACTTGAAATGAAAACTACTCAACGTCAAGAATGTGCACTCAAGATCCCACTGAGGGCGAGGTGCTAACATATGACGGAGTGTTGAATTTTAAATTTTAAAAACTGATAGGCGGATAACCAGCCATGAAGAACATTTCCACACTACCACCAAACAGTGGGGGGAAAAGATTACATTTAAAAACAATTCATCCGCTGCGGCGGGCATCCACAGCACTGTGGGGATTCTCCACTATGAAAGTGGGTATATGAATGTTACAAACAGATTATCCACACTGGCGGTAAACCATCCAGGGGTAATTTAATGAGAATTTAATCAAGTAGTTGCAGCAATAATAATGGGTTAGATTAGTACTACTAATCAGAACCTTACAATTCAAAATGACTGCAAAAACATGAATTACAATGATAGAGAAATGAGATAAGGAGATAAGAATGAATTCCAACAATATTCTTTGCTTTCCAATGACTGAAATATGATTAAAACTGGAAACTTATAAATCTGATGGAAAATCCTGAGTTCTGGAAATTCATATCAGCAAACTGGAAATCAGAAAAATACTCATAACTCACTCAAAATACCTCCGTTTTGTGTGAAACAAAAACCAATGAGCTGCTGGAAGATAGGCGCCCAACATTAGATGAAGAAACAGCAACAAAAACTTGTAATTTAATTCTTACACGAATCCCAATGCAGCAAGAATGGTACGGCCTTCATGAGGGGCGATTTTGACAAGTAAAAATCAACAACTCAAAATTAAAATCTGAAACTCTCCAAAGATGGTCGCCTTGGGTGTAGGAATGGATTGGAAAAGTACCCACAAGCAAATTAAATTCACACAAAAAGCTGTATGCAAAAACCACTTTCAGCTGTGACTGCATCAGCAACTTCAAAACTGGAAATATCATTAGAAACTTCAACTGTTGAGCTCAATCTGCTAGTCTGGATGAGAAGCAGCAATGAAAACCAACTAGGTGTTGTATTTCAAACACGAAATTGGATTGAAACTAGGAGGTAAGCATCCCTCGAAGTAAAAACCAAGTTGTCATTTCGACAGCATAACATTAACATAAATTCATGGATACCAATGCTGAAGCAAAGCATTCATTTTATAGAAGAGTAGAAGACTCTTCAATTCCTCAAGGAAGTACGCCAAAAGACACATGAGTCTCTTCAAATTTCTAGAAACCTTCCAACTTCTCAAAAAGGCGTCCACTTTATCAATGCACAAATAAACTTTATTTTTTAAAAGAATATCTTCAAGAAAAGGCGTCCACTTTTCCCAAGGCATTAAAAGACTTTTAAATATTAAATTCATCCTCCATGATGACGTCCCCCTTCATGACCACCTTTTAAGAACAACTTAAAGTTAATGAACTAGGCCAAGGGGTCAACTTGAAATTAAAACATTAATGCCTTGAAATATATTATTTCACCAAAATAATGCTTTTTAAAGCCAAAATCAAACCCAAGCAACTGCTCCAACTGAAAATGACTTAATGAAGGCTGACAACTGAACCACTGCCAAAATTAGTATTTACTAAAAATAGTAAATACCTAGAAATGCCACAAACCTCCAAGCCAGGAAACCCTAATTTCACTTCTGATCAACCTACGGATTTCTGGAAATAGGCTATCAGTCAAAGAAGAGCGTATGGCCAAAATGGGGACATTACACTAGTTCGATCGTAAATTGTATGCGTGTTTCGTCTATGCAATTTACTATCCTAATTGGCTATCCTTTGTGTTGTGTTTCTAATAAGCCTATTCAGATTGAGCAAATAGTTGTGCCCACCTTGCCTTCACGTTGAGAATCTATACTTAAAGCTTATTGTATGATGTGTATGATAATAAACCTATTCAGACAATCAAATAGTTGTGCCCACCTTGCCTTCACGTTGTGAATCTGTACCCGGTTTTTCGTGTAAGCTCATTCCCGCTCTGTTTTCTCATGCTTTGATTTCTTGAGGGGATTGGATAGTTTAAGCTAGTTAGTTTTGAGTTGTAGTTAAGACTGCGAAACCAAAAAATCCCTGGCTGCAACGCTCAAAGTTTCTCGCAAACCTTGTGCCTCTTTTAGTTGAGACAAAAAGACAGGAATTAGTTTAGTTTACTTTTCAAGCATTTTGTCCGTACAACGAGGGAGCTTCCCCTCCTAATTTGAAGAGCACTTATTGTGTAGTGTGCATAGCTGTCCGTACCGACTTGCACTCCAGAGGTGTTAGTTTTTACGCCAACATATTACCTTTAAAAATGCACTTTTCCCTCCAGGTAATATTAAACAATTAAATAAATTAATTCCCTTTACTTGGCTATAGCCTACAGGAATTAAATAGGCTAATATGTCCTTTGGGTGATCACTGAGAAGGGGGCATTACAAAATTAAAGTTTAATGTTTACTTTATTGATGGAAGAGAACCACTTAAAAAAAAACATCTTTTATTGCTAGATGCATATCTACTTGTAAGATGAGTAATATGAAAATTCAATGTAAAGCGTTTTCTAATAGATTGTGGGAATTAATAGTCTTATTTTTTGGGATTCTAAAATGATGCTGGATTTTCAGTTTAGGATTACAAATTTAATAATCCTTATTTATTGACATAATTATGTGAATGGGTTTGTAAATAATTATTAAGTCCATTTTCTCTGGTTGAAAATGATAATTGTTACAGTAAAATTAGTTCAATGAACTTGTAACGATTTCTCGACTTTGTTTTCCCTAGTTTAAAATGATAATTGCTATGAAAGCTAAGTAAACGGTGCCAATTTTATGCTTGTTTAGGGTATAATGCTGATAGACTACCTCTTGGCAAGCTAAGCAAGTCAACTATCTTGAAGGTAATTATTGTACCCTTTTTGAGGACTTTTTGTAGAGCTGGAAATGAACATTGAACTTTTCTTATGTAAAATCATTTTCTTGAGGACTTATGTTTTTGTTAATCATTTTTACTTTATGTAAAATCTGCCATATTTAAAACTCGCGATTTAACCACAGTTCTGCAGTTGAGTCTTTAATAGTAATGTAGAGGTAACAGCTTGAGTTTTCTGATATGTTTTCTACAATTCTTTTAAGAGAACAGAAAATACATATATATGTTTGACATTGCTGTGTGAACAAGTGGACAATACATCGCCACACATTTTCCTGACTTTGTTGGTATGAGTTATCTGCAAATAACTAAGCCATATATGTTGCATACTTTTCATATTAAATGCCATAGTGTTCCTAGGGATCTTGGATTCTAGCCTTACATTTAAGGCATTCGAAAGCCTGATTCTGTATTGGCATCCCAAGGTAGCACTTTTCTTTTCAACTTGTGACACTCCAAACTTGAGCTTTTATCAACAGGACAGCTATTTGTATTTTTAACTGTTTAAAATGTTCAAATTTATTGTAAAGGTGATTTTGATCTTTATTATGAAAATTTTGACTTTAATCTGATTGTACACTTTGCAACAGGGTTATGAAGTGTTGAAGAGCATTAGCGTTGCAATTGAAAATCAGAATAGGAAAGATATTCGACAGCTTAGTAGGTATTGATTATTTCATAAATACATGAACAAAGTAAATCCTTGTTTTCAGTGTATGAGATCCTTGTTAAGAACAATTTTTAATATACTGCTTAAAATTTTGCAAGATTTTCTAGCGAAAAATAGGATTTCTGTGACTTAGGATGATCTACAGCAGAAAACAACTATGGCCTACCTGATTTTTCTCAGTTAGGTCCGAGTTTATCTTTAGTAACATCATTTTTGTGTAGTTACATGATCTAGACATGCCATTCTTTTCACAAATCATATGCAACATTTTTCCAAATCAGGCAGCATTATATCAAGAATGGAATCAGCAGAGGAAGTTGATGATAAAGGTGTTAGAGCAGGAGTCCAGCAAACAGAGCTATATTAAAGGTTTAACAACTTCAAATCTCTGCTCAGCAAGGTAGGTGGCAAATACCTTAGCAATATTCACTCAGCCCAAGAAAAGACTTAAGATAAGCATGGTGCACAATATGAATGGCTAAACCAGGTGTAATCTGCACCAACTTTCAAGGATAAATGTCTGGATAAAGTGGGCTCAAATGAACTTGTTTTGGTGTTTGATGTGTTTTAGAGATGACTTTTAGGGTTTAGAATCACTTGTAGGGTACCTAGGTTAAAGTCAAATAAATTAAATTTAGCACATATATGATATGTTCGCTTGAGTTTATTCAAGCGAAACCAGACACCATTTTGTAGAGCCTTGTCGAGCTCCATAGGTCGATTGGACTTGATCTTGGATTTGGTTTGAACCGGACTTGGATCTAGCTTGTCCACAAGTGGATTTGACAACATAGGTTTTTTCAAATTTTTTCAAAGTTGAAAGTAACAAATATTTGATTTTTTATTTTTCAATTTTTTTTCATTTTTTAGTTTAAACTTGCATTATATCTCATAAAACAATATGAACAACAATGAAAATGAGAATAGTGCCAATGAAGTGGAAGAAAATGAAATAAATATAAGAGTTTCAACCTCATCAAAGTGTGGAAGTGTTGGGGGTGGAGGAGAATAGCAACCAAATGCCTTTAAGTGCCTTTTCCCTTGTCTTGAAACCTTATGCAAAGGGCCCTTTTAACTCAAACAAACCTCTTGTCCATCTTTTGGCAGCCATTGATGTCAAAAAGAAAAATTCAGAGGTGAGTAGGGTGTGGTTGTGTCACATTTGCAAGAAAGATTTTAGAGGTAGCTACATAAGGGTATTGTCTCATTTCTTGGGTGTTGCAGGTTGTGAAGGTTTGTCTAGACATACAGGAGGATGAGAAGGTAGAGGCTCATAGATTGCATATGGAGGTGGAAACAAGGTCTAAATGTGTGACAATGCCAACACATTCTTTTGGACAATCATCTATGCCTATGCAATCCATGGTTGGTAGTGGTAATAGTGATATTGCCACAAGAGGAAGGAGTAAGATAATGTTAGTGAAAGGCTAGAGATAGTTGCAAGTATGGTTAATGTGCAAGTATGAGATGTGATAGAAACTTCCATTGCCAAATTTTTTATGCCCACGCCATCCTATTTCATGTGGTCCATTCGTGTTACTTCAAACAAATGATGAAACATGTAGCCTCTATTGGTTCCTGAAATATACCGAACCAATTTTTTCAAATTTTCAATTACAATGAGCAGAGCAATACACAATCGTTAGGGTTAGCACTTAAACCAAACGATGCAGAATTCAACTCTAACCAAGAATGTACACCAGGATCCTGAGTTGGGCAAGGTGTGAACATATGGTCAGAGGATCTCAATGCAATGCTGATAAAGGAACTCTAACCAAGAATGCGCCGGATGACGACGAGCATATGGTTGGAGGATCTCAATGTAATGCTGATAAAGGAACTCTAACCAAGAATGCGCCGGATGACGACGAGCATATGGTCAGAGGGTCCCTACCAACTATTATGCTGAAGTAACTCGACGTCAAGAATGTGCTTTCCAACCCGAGATGGAATTGGAGCTACCATATGACGGAGATGCTAAGTATTACAATGCAATAAAGAGAAGAAGTAAGATTGCTGACAGTACTACTGTTCAACTTACAATAATTAGAGATTTTCCTACCAAATACATAGAATAAGAAAGTCTAACCATGCTGCAATATAGTATAATGTCTCCTCAATGATCACAAAGACTTTCAACCCAAACCCAACTCAAATGATAAACTTTACGCAAGCTGATATGACAGAACAGCAACTTAATATGCATAACCAGCAACCCTAGAATCCACTAAAATGCTCACAACTCACTCAATACTCAGCCTAAAGACCTCAAACCAGATGCATTATCTTCCTAACATGATGGCGCCCAAGTAAGAACCTTGAAATGACTCCAATCTGCTGTATTTATTTTTGCACGAATCCCAATGCAAGTACAAAATGGTACGGCTGCAAGGGAAGGGCGATTTTGCTCTATAAAATAAATGACTTCATTAAAAATTCCCAAACTTCTCAGAGAGGGGCGCCCTTAACTAGCAAATGCAGGGGTAAACTACCCATAACCAGAATAAAATCACACAAGGAGTTATGAGTCAAAACTTCAATCTGCAAGACACTCCAACAACTCCAGATTTTTGATTAATTTGCAAATAACTGAATTACAACTGTTTAAACAACAACAACAATGCAAAACTCAATGGCTACAATGCAAAACTCACTACAGAATCCACTCAATAAGCAAACCTCTCCACTAGGTGCTATCTCTCAAGCACGAAGTCGAGCCAAGGCTAGGAGGCATTCATTCCTCGAAGCAGTCCTAGCACCATTTCGGCAGCATAACATTACTCAAGATATTCGATGCTCAAATGAAGACCCAAGACTTCCTTTTATAATTTTGTGAAGACCTCTCCAGAAGCTTCTAGAAACCCTAATTCTTTTCCCTCCAAGAAATGGCGTCACTTTTCTTCAAGGCTTCATTTTTGACTTTTTAATGAAATTCATCTCTTTAAGATAGGCATCCAACTTAAAGCTTCAATTTTGACCTTAATAAATATAAAATTACCTCAATGAGGCGTCACCCCTTAGAGACCACCTTTTTAACACAACATTAAGTTATGAGACTAGGCCAAGGGGGTATTATAACATTAAAATATAACATTGTTTAAATGAAATGAACTTATCTTTCCAAAAATGCATCCCAAGGCCAAAATTGAACAAACCAACTGAGTCGACTAAAGAGGAAAGCCAACTGTGCCGAGAACGACAGGACCACTGCCAGAAATAGAATTTACTAAAAATAGTAAATTCCTGAAGGTGCTCGGAATGCCAAGAAAAACACACCACTGCGAAGCTCTCTGAAAACCCAGAAAGAATCCGCCATTCAATCATCAATTCACGAGCAATAGCAACCTCCAAAACACGAAACCCTAATTTCACCTTCCGAGTAGCCTACGGGTCTCCGGAATAGGCCAACGGTCAACTGAAAAGATCATGCTTGAGAAGAGGACATTACAGTCCCTCATTTGTCCCTCATGGAGATCATAAACTACACACCGCCCTCCTTAACAAAGAATATTCTAATGTTAGTTTCTAATAGAGGATATGAGGCAAACTTGGATTAGGACGAATTGTTCAATTGTGATGGATGGGTAGATCAATATTAGACGTGAACCACTCATCAATATCATAGTCACATGCACAATTGGGTCTTGCTTTTTTAGATCCATTGATTGTTCTTGGAGATGTAAGGATGTAGACTTCTAATTTAACATTTTGAAAGAGGCCATAGAGAAGGTGGGGGCCTCAAATGTTGTATAAGTGGTCACCGGTTCAAGACGTGTGTGGAAATGTGTTGGTATGATGGTAGACGGTGCTTACAAGCACATCTTTTCGACCCCATGTTGTGTTCTTGCATTGAAAGACATAGGGAAAATAGATTAGGTGAAGCAAGTGGTTACAGAAGCTAGACATATTTAAATGTTCATTTGCAACCACCACACTTCACTTGCTTGTAATGTCCCCATTTTTATGCCAATGTTGTTTCGTGAATGTTGACCAGTTTTTGGGATTTTTCATAAGTTTCCAAGTGAGCTAGGAGAACTTCAATGTTTCTTGGAGAGTTTAGTTTGGGGTTTTCTTGGCATCCGATGATGTTTTGGTGTTTAGATTGTATTCAAGATTGTTGTGATGCACTTGTAGCATTTTTGGCCATCCAGGTTGTTCTCCACATTTCTTGTAGAATAATGCTATTTTTAGTAAGTGCCTGTTTTGACACGCGACATCATTCTTCAACATCAACTTCTTCTTGGCATTTTCGGTTTCAACTTTCGGTGCCTTGGCAATGCTTTCCACAAAGTGGTTTGGATTATTTAAATTACTACACTTGAGCTATAAAGTTGTTGGATCTTTGTTGTGTTTATGGTTTGTCCTTGATGACAAAATCTCTGATCCTTATAATGGCACTTCTTTGATGTCTCTTGGCTATTACAGAAAGTTATTTGTTATGTTTCAATTTCATGGTGATGTGATTTCTGGTTCAAGTTATGAATGTTATCTCTTTGACTGACAGAGTTTGAAAGATGGTTTCTTTGTCAGGATGGTTCTTTTTGCATATCACAGGTATTTGTTGTTTCTCACTCCCGCTTACACTTATCGGCATGAGTATGGCAGGGTCTCCCCGATCCACTTTGAAATGTCTGTGTTGCCTATCGGCAAGACATTTCTGATGTCATGTCGATTGAATTTAACATTCAGGCTGCTTTCGGTGTGACATTCCCGTTGTCTTGGTGACAGTGGAAAGGTCTATCGGCATGAGTTGTGTTCACCGCTGGGAGGTCTTACTGAATGAGTCAGGTCTCACCGACTAACTCATAAGGTGGCTAATCGGCGTAAGATATCCCTATCGGCATGTTGTTTCATCGAGTGTTTTGAGTCTTGGCGACCAGCACAAGAAAGGTTATTTCGGCAAGACTTGTCTTTTGTTTCGGCGACTGAAAATGATCTCTATCGACATATGTTATTCCATCGGTATGTGGTCACAGCGAATTTGCTTTGTCTCACCGATCGGAGATTTAATGGAAACACATCGGCAAGAGCTGTGAGGTATCAGAATAGGTCTCATTGAAGATTTTTGTCTCATCGACTGGCACAGTAAAGATTCATTTCGGCCTGACATATTGTTTTCGGTGTGAAGTCATAACGAATGCGCTATGTCACTTCGATTGCCGGTGAAAAATTGCATATCAGCAAGAGTTTTTGTTTCGATGGAATGTCATAGCAAACACCTTGGTCTTGCCGACTAAGTCTTATGAAGTGCTTTCGGTGAGAGATTGGTATTGTCTCAGTGACTCAGTGAATAAAGCTTTTCAGTATGACAAAATTTTTCTCCAAGAGGTCTCCCTGAAGGTTGTTTGTTATAGCAACACATAAGAGTTGAAAAGTCTTTTCGGTGAGACTCTTTCATCGAAGTAAGGTCATGGCGAGGATGGTGTGTCTTGTCGACAGAGTCAAATGAATGACTTTCGATATAACAAAGTTGATGTATATGATGTCTCTCCGATATCGTTTGGTCACAGCGATAGCGAATGAAACTAAAGGGCATCTCGGTAAGAAGTTTCCTCATGTCTCAACGAAAGAATAATATACTAAGGAAGTCCATCAGCGTAGCATGTTGTATTCGATATGTCTTCTCTTCGAATTTGATATGTCACAGCGAAAGCGAATTGAATGTCTGGCAACGTTAAAGTTGCCTTCGGCATAATGTGTCATCGATGGAAATAAAAAGATTTAGGGAAAACTTTTTGAGCTTATTCTTTTTGATTGGGTATCGAACCCTAGCCTGGCCGCCATCATGAGAAAGCTTCATAAACTGTTCTTTACTATTGTTGCTGGCTGTAACAGCATTGTCAGGATGAAATTCGTTCTTGGTTCAGAAATGAATGGTATGGCTGCTATGTTTGATGCGCCTCTCTGGCTGGAAGCTCGACAGTGGTTGATGGAGCCATGGGAGTTACAGATTTGTCTGGTATTTTTAGTTATGCGTTTCATGCTGCACATACTGGTTTATAATCACCATCTTCTGTAACGGCATTGTTAGGATGAAATTCGTTCTTGGTTCAGAAATGAATGGTATGGCTGCTATGTTTGATGCGCCTCTCTGGCTGGAAGCTCGACAGTGGTTGATGGAGCCATGGGAGTTACAGATTTGTCTAGTATTTTTAGTTATGCGTTTCATGCTGCACATACTGGTTTATAATCACCATCTTCGTTAACTGCTCTCTGCATCTCTATGACAAATGATGCCTTGACTGAGTATTGTCTTTCATACATTAGATGCTATGATTTTCTGTGGTGGGCAGTTGTGCGTTTTATGCAGAGAAATGATCTCACAAGTTTCAGACTTGTTGAGGACGACACTTAGCTGGGTTAAATGGTTCTTGTATTGTTGTTCAACCATTACTTCTGAAGATAGTTACTTATCTTTTTTTTAATTCAAAAAGATATATAAAGAGGAGCAGAAAACAATGTTTCTGTTCGACTGTTGTATTTTGAAGATTATCATTCTTTGGCTGTATGAAAATTAATGGATAAACTCTGCAATAAAATCTGAAGAACAAGATGCAGAGATTGTAAATTTCTTCTCTATGTAATATTTTAGGGATTCAATTGTTGAATCTTTAAGGTATTCTGTAGACGAGAAAACAGAGAAATATGTGCTTAATTGAAAACAGAGAAATCCTCTGAGTTATTATTATTGTTCAAAACATAATTTGAGGGGTTGGTACTCCTTGAGATAGATATCTCTAAACGAGGGGTTGATGCTCCTTGAGTGGGTGCTCAAAAATCAGCCTATAAGGCATTGTGAATAGTTGATTAAAAGATTAAGCCTGGAAGGCATTTAGGGAGTGGTTTTTATACCCCAGGAGGGTTTTCCACTCGGGAAATTCTTGTGTCTCTTTGTTCTTCTGAGTTCTCACTACTTTACTGTGTTGTTGTTGTTTCTGTTCACAGTTGAGTTATTACTTTTTCAATTCTATTTATGAATGATTACATTCAACTCATGAATGCATTAATCGAGTAATATTGAGAACAAATCTGTGATATGTTTTGAAGTTTTGAAAATTGGTCAAATCTGTTAAGACACTGATTCACCCCCCATACCCCCCCCCCTCTCAGTGTCATTTTAACTCCAACAAAAGTTAACGTTACAATGCTTAATTTAGTGTTTTAATTTTATAAAGTTATGTTATGTCCCTTCAAGTGGACGCTTAAGGGAAAAGGGTACATAAACATTAAGTCATTTTAAAATTTCAAAAAGACTTTTGAGGGAAAAATAATTTATTATGAATTTTTGTAACGGACCGAAAGTACATCTATCTATGATATATCCATAACTTGTATACCAAGAGTTATCCATAAACACTCAAAGTAATTTCATACAACATTATCAATGTACTTACACCGTTAAGGGTGTTAAAAGAAATCATCTGTATTAATGGCACAATAAATAAATCATCTATTTCAATGATGCCAAAATGTAAAGGGTCTGGAAGATTCAATTGCTTACTATTATCTTCAATTTCCAAATTAGTTTAATAGAGTCTAACAATTATATAATGGGGAAATTAAGAGGATTCATTAAATAATTTACAGTCACTTATTAATACTAATGGAATGACATGCATATCAATGAATCAAGGTAAACCGAAAGAATCTCAGATAAGCGATTTATCAATATATGTGAAATTCTTCTTTATTTAAAGTAAATAACTTACAGGTGCAACTTAACTGACCATTATTAGATTGGTTTCACACGATAAGCTTGATCATCCATGTGCCCACCACCACTAGACCTGCAAGAAAATGTTAGTGAATAGGGGTTTGCCTTGGTCAAACCCCGTTTTGGTAATCAACCTTGAAATGATATGAAATAAGATACAAGAATGGAGAATGATCACTTAATGATATTATTACTCACCAAAATTCTTGCCTTAAGCTCTTACTTGATTGTGATAGATCTTAACTTCAATACTTCTTAAACCATAAAATATTCATCACAAACATTAGCTCCAATATACACATTATACATGCACGACGATTGGCCAGGTGGTTACTAATACATCAATGACGATAACAATACTTTATAAGAAGGTAACACTATTGAGTGTTTTTAATTAACAAGATTCCTAATTTCTCTTCACAATGATGTGATCTTAGATCTCTATATTCATTCAATAATTCCAACATATTTTACATATTCAATGAACATACCGCACATTCCACAAATTCATTTATTCCATTATATTCATGACAATTCCGCACATTTCATCTAATCAGAGAACATCATATTCAATATCCTAAACATGTCAACATTTCCAACACATTCAACCAATTTAACATATCCTTCACTTCTTCTTATTCAACACATTCAACATACTAACCTATTCTTTTTCCTTATATTCATCTAAGGTTTTATATACAATCAATACATATATTAATGGTTATTTATGCTAAATTAAGACAATGTTACAATATTCACCAATTCTAAACCCATGACTAATCATAAGATTAAACCATCTCAAGAACATACCCACAATATAAATTATCACACTATATTATAACTTATCATGCTAAAACAATTACCCTAATCATTACTTTTTCCATGTGTTTATTATTAAGTAAAATAAAAATGGAGTCACATAGGAATTATATAATCCTTATTTGATTTCAACATATGCGAGCACTCACACATTCCCTTGCATAATCATATAATTAATATCCCATATAAAGGTGCACTTGAGTAAACATAAATATGTTCTTCATGACGCATAATAACCCAATTACTTCATCAAGATAACAAGTTCCGCATATAATTATTTACAATTTCTCTACCATGTGAATTTGCAATACATACTATCTCTAATTTCCTATGATAACCTTTCATACCAAAGGTAGACTTAGCCATGACAACATTAACTATACAGGTCACTGCAAGGTTATAAGGGTCCAAGGATTTGAACAGAGCGTTTCTTATAAAGAATCACTTCCTATGTAGGAGTCGAGAGCATGGTACATTAAGGTAGGGAATTCGACCATCCCACAGTTGAGTTATTGAGAAAGATCAAACGATAAAGGAATTAAGGATTTAAAATGCACAATCTTACGGTTTTCAAGTTAGCAGGATAGAATATTTCAATAAGGTAGAATACATAATATTCACTAACTTTAGCTTGGATAGATAGATAATGTAACCCAAATAGGAAAAGAAAAATAAAAATAAAAATAAAAAATAAATAAATAAAAAATTACATGAAACCTCAAATTACTTAGAAATACTCTCATTTACCTTATAGGGCTTGTCACTACAGCTATGTCATTTAGATATGAAGTTTGATGTGAAGTAATCCTTATCAGTGCCACTGGTGTATCAATGTTATACCATTACGTTCCGTGTTCTTACCGTGTGGTAACTAGTAAGTGCTTACTTAACCAAGATAAAACTCAACGCATATTAAAATTCAGATATGAAAATCATAGAGATGTCTAAGAAAGGAAGAAGATATGATGTTATCTTAAACTTGCATTATACATCATTGAGATCTCAGTCCAGTCCTAGGATTTCAGTGCCATGAATTCAAGCTACAAGAATTACTATAAACCAACCAATGCATTCAATTTGTGGTAGATTAAAGAAAAGAGAGCATAGTAAACGATTCATTGGTTCAAGGAAATTACAGTATTTGACGACAATTTCAAAAGTTTACTGTTTAGAATGAAAGCGAACATACCTTGGCCCTTGCTTCTGAAAGTTGGCCATGCACTATTGAGACATTGATGACTCCTATCTCCAACAGATTGCCCTCTGGTGTAGTGGCCTCAGTATCTTCACCGTCACAAGAAGAAATTTTTTTATAATACTTTGAAGGAATGCATATGCTTGCAGTCACGCTAGAGGTGGCCGCCATCATTAGTGAAAATAAACCCCAATAATATCAATTCTGATCTCACATTCTCCAATGCATGAAAGAGTGGCTTCCGTTTTGTAGCATGCAACCAAAGGCTAAGCCGGTGAATTGAACGCCCGACCACCAATGAAACAATGACGGAGACGATTAGCACTACAACCACTGACCACGTGGGCGTCAATGCCAGAGACCTTACCTCACCTCCACTTGTAGCATCTTCTTCTGCCATTCTTACGCCTCCTCCAGCACAATACTCTGCAGAACGCTACTATTCTATCTAATGTTGTGTAATAGAGAGAGACATCCACCAAGATCCCATAACTTGATTGTCACATTTCCTTTCGAAACTTATCGCATGTTAAATCCATCAATTGGAATCATGTCTCCGCTTTAGCCACCTGTCGCAACAAGATTTACAAGTGATGGCTTTCTTGCATTTTGTAACCCTATTAATAATAACTCCATTTCTTGTTTGAAGAATAGGCTTCTAAGCCAGTTGAGAAGAGCCTCCCGCAATCCCATCGCTACAGACAACTCCTTCCACTGATCAACGATCCAATACGAACAAAAAGGGGAAAAAAAAACCGACATCCTTCATTTTATAGACAAATACCAGTGAGACCCTCCAAAACTACCTTCATAAGTAAATCTACATCTCATTGAAATTTTCTTCAAGATTATAGCTATTGTGTTGAAAGTTTTCCTGAGATCCATAAACGGTTTTGAAAATCCTCTATTAAAGGGATTTCGTTTCTTCCTTAATGCCCCCTTTCTCTGAGGCACTCCCACTTCCTTTTATATAACTACCTCCTTGTAACTATATTGGCGGGTCTTCCTTTGAAAACTCGTAACATCCACTCTTGAATATTTCGGTGGCTTAAGCTGCCACGTAAAGTTGTCTACCTTGTAGACTCCCGTAATCACCTCCACGTTTCTTCTTTGAAGGCTAATGGTTGGTAAAGGGAGTAACCCGAAGGCTTAATAATAGGCGGATGCCCTTTTTTTTATTTCTTGACACACGCTAGCAATACTTAACTCAATTCGTATTTCCTATTTAATCCACAACATACTGGAGCCCACATCTTTTTGTTGCCTTTATACGCCACTTCTTGAATAGTTGTTTCAAGAGATCTCTCCTTCTCCCCGAGGAACAAATTCTTGTAACTCCCATGCCAAGAAAAATTCCAATGAAACATTAATTTTTAATTATTTATCTTTAATCTGCAACTATATACATATATTTAATATTTGTTATTTACCAAAGCAATTAAATAATTATTTATTTCCAAAGAATTGCATTTTGTTTATCAAAATAGCATTAATAAGGTTAAACAGATTTGAATGAATTATTTCCTCAAAGAGGGTTGTGACAATTTTAAATTCCTTTTTTTTACCACCAACTCTATAAAAGGAGGATTTTGGCTCTCTTTTGGATCATTCAAGTTTGCACACATAACAGGATGCTATTGGAGTGAACAGAGTGATGAGCACATAGCTATATAGAGAGGGGGAGGGTGAATTAGTTTAACACAATCTTTTAACTTTCAAAACTTTAATCAACCATAGCAATAACACACATGTAAGATCTAGCAATTAAGAACACAGGAAGAACACACAATTTATGTGGAAACCCTTGCAGGAGAAAACCACGACAAAATATTGCTTATATATAGATCTTCTTCGTAGGCACCAACCTACTTCTTTTACGAGTCTTATTTTGTAGGCACCAACCCACTGGAAACACCAATTCCCACAATTGAGCACCAACTCAGTAAAAGACAACAATCTCTTCTAATGAGGGGCACCAACCTATTGATCTCCTTGGTTAGGAGGCACCAACCTCCAAATGAACAATATGAAAATTGTTTGAAACTTCTTAGATCTGCTCTAATTCAAAGTGGAGTAGATGGCCTAATTCAAACTGTACTAAAGGAAAAGCATCAATCAAAGGATCGTTGATGACGATTGGTGGTGCATTGTGAAGTAAGAGATTGCTAATTTTATGAAATATTAAATGTTGAATTTGCTGATTTTATTATTAAATTTTCTATTTTTCTATTTTAATTTGTTGTTCTATGTTTCAACTTTTAGAGTTTCCAACTTGTCAATTAATTTTTTTGAAAATTATGTTTGTATTTTGTAGATATGTTTTCCCCGTCATCTTATTCATTGCAAATGTAATTTGATATGCTGATACGGTGTCTCCTAGTCTTGGATAGATATATGAGAGATTTAATAACATGCTTGGAAAGATAAAGCAAACAATTTTGGCTAAGGATTCTAGTTTGGTATTATATGAGGAACATACTAAGACTTTTGTTATGCAAAGTTGGAACACCATGAATACTACATTTCATATGGCAACCTTTGCTCTAAATCCCAAATGGTATGCAACAAAAGGTTGGATGGATGCTTCCTTGTGATTATGAAGAGGTGAAAGAAGAGTTAATGAAGGCCATTCAAAAGATGTATTTAGTTGAGGAGTCTACAATGCTTCGCTCACAATGACTTGTCTTCACAAATGTTCGTGTTCCCACCTTTAGTAAGGAATTGGTCCACATATGGATTTATCCACTCTGTGAAGAGTAATAGGCCTATCTCTATTCGAGTGTAGAAGCTATTTGTGCTCTTTGACTTCAGGATCATTAGATCTATAGCATCGATAGACTACAACTCTATGAGGGGATCTTGAGCTTGAAGATGCCAGCCAAGTTGATGAGGAGGCGCAAGAGGGATTGGTTGGGAGTCCATTGGATGAGGCATACACTCACAATGGTAGTGACTTAGGGGACTCTGATTTTGATGCAGTGTTGGGAGATGTAGATTAGGGGCAACAATATACTTTCTTTGTTTTTGTATTTCATATTATAGTTGAATGTTAGATTTGCAGCCTTTGGGTATTTTGGTGTAACGTGTATACTGTTTTTTAATATCACATTCATATTGACAATGAATTATAAAAGAAAATAAATTTTTAGATTTGCTAATTTTTACGACTCTCATTTGAACTCTCATTTCAACAAAAATGTTATGTTATAAGGATCTCAAATGTATATGATGAATGCTTTATCGATGTTATCATATGAATATTAACATTTAGCTATATATTTTAAAATTTTCCTATTTTTTATTTAGCTGTCCCCTACCAGCCCAAGAAATGGTCTAAAAAATCCGTTGCTAAAACTTGAGGTAATATAGTTGAAAACCTATCTTGGACACCAAAGTAGGACTCATGGATTTTAAGATGTTGGGTTGAGTGATGTGGGTTCCTCCGTTTTCAATTTTTATGTTCATTACATGGATTTCATAATCAATGAGTTGTATATACTTAAAACACTTGACGATACTCATATATTTAAAAATGTTGTTTCCTTTACCTCAATTCTGTTTATTATGTCTTGAGTGGATTTAGTGAAGGTTGCATAGTAAAAGCTTTAAATCCTCAATTTTTTTATATTTCTTGGTTTTTTTAATTTGTGTAGCCTTTGCCAAGTTTGAGTGCCAAGATTGAATTGGAGTAAAAAATCAGCCCACCAAAAGTACGTGTTTTGTAAGTATGCTTTGATGTTTTGAGGGAGTTTTTTGACAAGAAGTTTAGGTGTTGGTGTGGTGCTTATCTTACCCAAGGGTAAGTTGTATACCTTTGCATATCAATATCAATTTGATTGTGCTAATAAATCAACAAAATACAAGTTGATGTTTTTGGGTCTTAAAATGCATAAGATGAATAATAAATTGTTGTGAGTTGAAGAAAACGTTTAGTTAATAGTAAAATATATAAAAGAAGAGGAAAAGAGGAGCAAAAGAGAAAGTAGGGAAGGGGAATAGGAAAAGAGGAAAACAATAGTTTCCTAGATATCAATCCCATTATGACTCCGATTTTTGAGATTGTAATACATGACACAACCATTCCTTTTTAGGTGTCTTGAAATATATATCATGCTTCATATTATGTTCGATAATTTGCCTATTGCATGCATTAATGCATTTGTTAATTGTTATTGTACTTTCTCTTTGGAATTTTATTTTCTTTTATTTTATCGATGTTCTATTTAGGTCATTTTGATCTATTAGTAATTAAAAACTCAAATATTGATTTTGTGTGTTATTTTAAAGCTATCGCCTTCCCATCCCCACATTATCTTGAAAATTTGGATAAACATTGGCATCTCAAAAGTTTGTCACAAAGAAATATGTGCCTTACTTTCTGGCTATGTTGAGAAGAGGATTGAAAGGAAGAGGACAAGGGAAGTGGGTGCATTGGTGATGCGTTTGATGTGTACCCTTGAATCATTTGGAGATTTTGTTCTTGGTCCATGATTTTGACATTCCTCCACTTGCATTGACGAGAATCAAGTCATCTACAATGCCCACCTTATTTCTTTGTTATTTGCAATGTTGTTGGTGCACAATCTTTTCTCGAAGGTATTTCTTGCAATAGAGAGGACCATTATGAGGTGGGGATGGTTGTTGAATTTTTTTTGGGTAAACAACCATATTGGGATACATTAAGCATTGTTGGTGAAACATTTAAGCCACCAACCTCATGTGATTTCAGTGGCCCATTGTTGGAGGAAGCTGTCTAAAATACATGATTAGTATTATAATATGAGATGAGATTATGGTGGAATAAGGGTTGTATTTTATTAGTTGGGAAGACATGGTAGGGTCAAGACTATGTTAATATTTTTTGTGTCTTCAAGTGGCACATTGGTATTCTTCCAAGTTGCAGATGCCCTACACAAATTCGAGAATATGGAGACTTTGTGCCATTTGTTAGAAAGGGTTTTTGAGAGGTTGGGGTAGAGTATGTTGTCTAAATTAGCATGTACAACATAGTTGCATATGTAGTCTCATAGAGATTTATTCAATAAAGGCATCCAACCATTTCTTGGAGCCCTTGTGCTATCCATTGCTTGGACTCAAGGACATTGGACAAATTGGATAGATGAAAATTGTTCTTGAAGATACTAGAAGTATTGCCAAATTTATCAACAACCATACTTGGGCTCTTAGTTTGATGAGAGAGAGCACCAAAGGCAAGGAGCTTTTGGAATCAAGGGTGACACAATTTGCCACAAACTTTGTTACTTTGCAAAGCAGTGTAGATGCTCTACTTTTTCTCAAGGAAATATTTGTGAACCATGTGTGGTTGCATCTTCATATTCCAAAAGTATGGAAGTGGAGAAGGTTGTGAGGACAATTTTTTTTACGGTTTTTGCAAAGAGTGTAAAGGAGATATTCAAGGTTAATAACAAACATAAGTTTTAGAGGGAATTTTTCATATGCCTTTTTATTTTTTTGTTTTGTTTTGTTTTTTTTTTCTCTCAACTTAAGTTTAAATTTTTAGGTGACAATCTTTGGTTGATAGAGATAAAATGGTGATGGGTTAATATAGGATGCGATGAATAAGGCCAATGAGGCAATATTGCATTGTTATGGTGGGAAAAAGAGAAACAATTAAATCATTTGGCGTCTTGTTGATTGTAGATGGATGAACCAACTTCAACAAATACTTGCATTGGTGTACTACCTAAACCCAAAAACTATTCTGTCTTTCATCCGTAAAGCTAGCATTTGTCATTTATTAGGCTTTGTTACTACTTGAGCAAAATAGGTTTGGTCTCCCTATGTTCTATCTAGGTTGAGATAATATTTTTAATCTCAATAAAAAATATTCCTCTGTTTGTGATGAGTTTGTAGATTTTTTTCTCATTCTTATGCAAGGTCAACAAAAATTAAAATTAAGGGAACTGGAAGAGCTTGACTCTTCATATTCCTTATTGTCTTAAAATACACTAAAGATGAAAATGAGCTGAATGATTGTTCAACTTGCATCCTTTTGTGCACATAAAAACAAATATAATTTGATTTTTTTAGAAAACAAACATATCATGTTTTGGATCAATATTCCTGACACAAATGGGCCTAAATGTGTAGTTCCAATATCATTTCAACTCTTGTAGATGTAAACTTTGTTAATGCTCAATTAAGCTAGATTAATTGTGTGATGAGCCCTGCTGGCTCAAACCTCAAACCCCAGTATTTTCTTAAGTCTTAATGTGTTATTTAAGTTTTTTAGAGAAAGTTAATAGACAAAAGAGAAGGGGCGCACAGCATAAATGCTTATAAAGTGTAAGTCAAAGCTAATTTAAGCAAATTGAAGTTACAAAAGGTAATAAATAAGCTCAACAATGGATTCATAACTCATAAACATACGCGAAAGCTTCCAGATTATTTATTAAGAAAGTAGTCCAGTTCGCCAGCCAAGATGGTGAAAAACAGACAAAATCTGGTTTAGGAAGCTACAGAATGCAAAGTCCAGCCTGAAAACTGTGGCAGATGATGAGTACAAGCTAGACGCCAAAAGAGATGAAGAGAAACGCTCAGAAAGGAAGGCATTTCTCTCAAGAAGTCCAAACGCCCTTGCACAAGAGCCACGCACTTCGATGCAAACAACCAGAATTCCCACTCAGAAGGTACAACCATGAAGTCAAATGCCTGCCATGATGTAAGAAGGTCGCCATCTCCACAAACCCTCCTATCTCTGATAAAGAACTCAACAAAACTATGATGAAGCATAGTAGAACCTCTGTATGAAGCTCTCACAGACTGCACAAATTCGACTGGTCTCTCACAGCCTCAAAAGTGCTCAACACTGAAGAGATTTCGTTCTCCAATGGAAGATTGCTCAAAACCTTGATCACAGGTGAAAGCACAGGAAAATGTCCAAGGCAAAGTCGAAATATTCAATAATGAGTTTCTCATTGCCAAAAATGCCTTATATGCAAAAAGGCACGAATTCCAAGAAAGATACGCCCTTCTTCATATTTTAAATCTTTTAAAATATATTTAAGTCATTTCAATAGTTTTGACTTAAATACTTGGGCGCCCTTTTATATTTTAAGTGATTAAAATATTAAATCACCTTTATGGAATATTTAAGTGATATAAAATATATAAAGTCAATTTGACTTTATAATAAAGCATTAAGTTAATTAATTAACTCAAATCACTTAAAAATCCATAACTCTCTCAAAACTCCAAATATTTCCGTGCCGTCAGAAGCTGTCAACTCTTGAACTGCTAACGCCGCTGTGAACCAATCACTGGGCTCTGAAAACGAAAATGATCAACTCCTCCAGAAAACACCACTGACCCTCTAACCCAACCTGTTAGCCTACGAGAGTCTAAGTAATAGGCTAACCACCACCAAACATGATCATGCCGAAAAAGGGGACATTGCAAATTGAATAGAGGCTTATTATATATGACCGATAAGTTCTTCAAGCATAATACATAGCGGTATGCTTATAGTTTTTTAAATCTCCTTTGTTTCACCAATGCTCTCAAAATTTAGTCATGACTTGAAAGCATTGGATTTGCACGTTAATTATTATGACATATGCTTGTTATATATTGTTAGTGAAATCTTGGAATATATTGTGAGCCTTAGGATTTATGTGCCTCATATGTCTTATTTCTTTGTTTTATAAAATAATTGTTCGAAATGTGAAAGCAAATTATTTTGTTATTCTTATTGAAAGGCTTCCTAAGCAATTTTCTAGTCTTAGACTCTATTTATTTATGCCTTGAATATCATGTTCCATGGTCTTTGTTTGAAATTTTCTCGTGCACAAGATGAGTTTTATTAGGTGAGTGTAATCTATAAAAGAATGCATTTTTAATTAATTTTTGTCTTCTTACAGTGAATTTTATACGGCGATTCCTCATGATTTTGGCTTCAAGAAAATGTGTAAGTATCCAGATTTTGATATTTTCAAAACTCCAGCATATAGTGTAGTGGATTGAGGGCATCTATTATTGTGGGCATCTATAAAGTTCCTAAGGTATTTGTATTCTTGTTTTAATGAACTTTAAGGTCATCTATGTATATATATGTATATTATTTGTACTAATACCTTTACATGATGACAGATGATTTTATCATCGACACCCCTCAAAAATTGAAGCGGAAGGTGGAAATGGTAGGTTGACAACATCACCTACTTTTGTATTGGCTTGCTTTTAGGTTTTAACTATTAAATCATTACAAAGTGTTACTGGTTTTTATTAGAAAATTATATGACCAAATTGTAAGGTCCCTTCCAAGAAATTTAAAACACACTTAAATTTTTTTTAAATTGATGCTCACAGGTATTTCGTCAAACAGTTGGTTGTATAAGAAACCAAACACTTTTTATCTTTATTTTGAACAATGTAAATGGCTGCAACTGTTTTTAATGATCATTGACAATCTTTCAAGCAACTTGTATTCATTAATCAGCTCATAGACATTAAATCATACAGTTGTCTTATAAGTACTAGAACAAAAGGGATGGAAATTAATACAGATCTAATCTTACAATGATGATGAACTCTAGAAACGATATTTCTGATTGCTACCTTCAGCAGGTTCATGACTTTGGCAACATAAACAATCAGAAATTAAAACTTAAAAGGCTGATGTAACCGCTGTAAACATCAGAGAGTTCATTGTGGACTGTTTTGGCACCTTTTACTGTAGTTATTGCTGTTGCTACACTTCCCACTCTTCTAGTATTTTTGAAATGACTTTCTTTTCATTCAAACTCTGTTGGAAAAAAATGCAGAACTTATCACAGTAGACTTGATCTAAACCAATCGCCGACTACTGCCATATCAACAAAAATATCTGATGTAACTTTCTAATGCTGTCCACAAGTTCCGCTAGAATATCTATATCCAAAAATGCTCGTGACATCCCCATATTGGCTGCAATAACAATCGAAATAGAACATCAAATGTGAATACAATAATGTCTTTAGATCAAGGCACAAATAGGAACAGGTGGTGCGCTAGGGTTTTGGGACCCTAAATTCCCAAAGTGACCTTCCAAGCTTGAGCACCCAACTCTCTTCTTTTCCACACCTTCCTTTGATTACTGTATAAATGTAATGTCCCCATTTTGGCCATACACTCTTCTTTGATTGATAGCCTATTTATGGAAATCCGTAGGTTGATTAGAAGTGAAATTAGGGTTTCCTTGCTTGGAGGTTTGTGGCATTTCTAGTTATTTACTATTTTTAGTAAATACTAATTTTGGCAGTGGTTCAGTTGTCAGCCTTCAGTTCATCTTTTCAGTTGGAGCAGTTGCTTGTGTTTAAGTTTTGGCTTTCAAAAGCATTTTTTGGTGAAATTTTGAATTAAAGGCATTAACGTTCTATTTTTCAGTTGACTCCGTGGCCTAGTGGAATAACTTCAAGTTGTTTTCAAATGTGGACTTGAAGGGGGGTCAAAGTCATCTTTGAGGGTTGCTTACCTCCTAGATTCCAATCAATTTCATGTTTGAAAACAACACCTAATTGGTTTTTATTGCTGCTTCTCATTCAGACTAGCAGATGGAGCTCAATTGTTGAAGATTTTGGAGTTTTTCTCAGTTTTGGTGTTACTAATATTACTACAGCTGAAGGTGATTTTTGTTAACAGCTTTTTGAGCAAATTAAATATCATTCTGGGTATATTTGCAAAGTGGTTCTAGACCCAAGGCGACCCCTTCCACAAGAGATTGGAATTTATTTCCAAGTCTTTGATTTTATATTGCAAAATTGCCCTAGGTTGGGGCGATACCATTCAAGGAGCATTGAATTTTGAGCCAATAAATTATGCTGGTCTTTTGTGGCTGTTTCTTCATCTTGGTTTGGGCGCCCATCCTCCAGTTGACCATTGCATTTGATTTCATTCAAATTGGAGGTAATTTGATGAAGTTATGAGCATTTCATGGTGTTTTCTTGTTTGCTGATCAGAATTTCCAAAACTCAGATTTTTATATCAGATTGCATTAGTTTCCTGTTTTTGGCCTTTACTTCATCATTTGAGGGATAAACATTGTAAAGCATTCATTCTTTACATCTTAGCATTATTCTCTATCATTGTAATACTTGTATTTGCAGATTCCTTGATTATAAGGTTGAGATTTAGTAGTACTAATCCAACCATTGTTATTGCTGCAATTACTTGTTATAATTTCACATTAAGTACCCTTGGATGGTTTACCGCCAGTGTGGAGAATGAATGTAGTCTCTCTTGTACCCACTGTGAAGTGGTGAATTCCCACTCATGAGTGGATGCCCGCCGTAGCGGATCAATTAGCTAGTTTGAAAATTCTATGGTTGGTTATCCGCCTAAGTTTCTTTAAATTTGTAATAAGTACTCCGCCATATGTTAGCATTTCGCCTTCAAAAGGATCTTGAGTGCACATTCTTGGCGTTGAGTTTATTTTCAGTTTCCAATTGTATTCAATTTTTGTATCAAGTTTTAGATCCTAGGGATCCCCTGACCATATGCCCGCTCCTCTTCCTTAAGTGGTTTTAGGGCGCATTCTTGGTTAGAGTTGCTTTGATAGAGTTTGGGTTTGGAGCTAACACTAATCAAGTTGGTCAAGTGTTGGTGATTGTGTAAAAACTGTGGCAAAAAATTGGTTAGCATATTTCAATAAACCCACGACTTCCTTCTGTGTTCATCACGCCTCGATAGGGACTGCACGACCTGCTATTGACTGGCAGCCAATCAAATATTGTTTCTTTGTTACCCGCTACAGTTCAAAAGTATCCTCGTGCCCTCACCAAACACTTGTGACCTTCCTTTGAGCTGAGTTGAAGTTATTATGAATTATTTAAAATGTGGCAGCACATATTTTTCTTTAACACGGCGGGTGTACTTTATTACCACCCATATTCAAGCCATGTGATTTCTATAGTATGGTTTCCAAAACTGGCAAGTTTGAATTTCCTGTAGGGGTGGCTAGAAAATCTGATGCAAAATAAGCTCCAAAGAATAACCAATTCAACTCACTATTTTGGAAATTTATTGTTTGCTTGCAAAACCTCCAAAATTTTTCCTTTATCAAGCAAACTCCTCGAACCTAGAAACAAATCTTATTCTCCAAACAATATACCCATTTGTGAATCTTGAGTGAATTCACCTCCTATTTGACTAGGAAGAAATCTTGCATCTCTGAAGCCAAATACCCTTATTGTTTTCATCCTAGGGTTTTAAATTGAACACACAGTCCAAACTTCTCAATGAGAAAATATAAAAATGACCATAAGATGTCCAAATAAGGTCCTTCATCATCTTTTTAAGATGTCCCAATGAGCTCCTTCATCATCTCTTTATAACCTCCGATGGAACTTTGCAAAAGTTATATTCAAAATTCATCTTTTATTAAAATAATAATCGTTTAGGCCCTTATAAAGTGACTTTATATTATTTTTGCTTTTTATTTCTGACTAAGGTCACTTTATAAAAATAAAATAGAATATCATCTTGAAAAACCATTTAATTTAAAAATAAAATACCAGTTGCACTTTATTAAGAAAATAAAATTATTTCTGGCATCTAAATAGTAAATTATTAAATTAATTCTATTACTTAAAAAGGGGACATAACATAAAGAGAATAAAGATTTAAGCATATTAAGTTAATTCCTCATGGAAGGTGAAGTCTAGTGTGCTTAATCATTATTGATGCGTTTTCAGGTTAACTCTAAGTTGGACAGATTGGATATAACACAAGAGGGAAAACAAATAAATTATGATCACAAATATTACTGTTTAAAGTATAAGCAAATGCACTTAAAATAAGTGAAGTAGATTATTGGGAAGTAGTCAATCCTTTGCAGTGAGTGAGAATATAAGACTTTGGGTTCTTTGGTAACCACTCATTTAGGGAGTGGGGGAGTGGAAAGATTGTCTTGTAAATCTATGAGTATGTGCAACATCAACTACGAAGTTTAATGGGTGCTTGCACCTCTTGTGTTTGAGATTGATTGAAAGGAAAAAGTGATCAATCTATGTAAGAGACCAGGTGTCTTTCAACCCAAATCTTTTGACTAAGAATGCGTTTTTGTTTGTTTTTGCAATTTTTGATTTTTTTGTGGTTTTTGCAAATAAATGAGATGGTGGTATTTTATTGCAGCAATCTGATAACTAGCTGTAGCATTCAATGTGCACAAAAGACCAAGATATCCAGCTCCAAATTGATCACAGATGCATCCAAGGATTGTGCGACCCCAATGGAAGTGAATATTCAACAAAAAGCAAGGCGTTTCAAGCTTTAAATCCACACGCCTTCCAGCTGAAACAGTACGGCTATGGCAGCAAGCAAAGAGGCCGTACGGCTAAGAAAAGAGATGCCAAAATATTGGAACAACAAGATATAAATCGATTCATGGCCTTGATAAATTCGTTCTTCTCAAACCCTTCTTGATTTTTCCTTTGTAAGCACAAAGGTACTGTAGCGTTACTATTCACGTGCACTGTAGCGAGTACTGTAGCAGCCAACAAACCCTTACAAACTGATCAAGAAACTTGAATAAAACTTCTCAAATATGCTCTGTAATGACTCCTGTGTGAAGCCACTCAACTGACAATCTTCAACTGGTATTTCACAGCCTCAGTATGTCTGATTCTGAAGAGTTGATGTTCTCCAAAACCTAATTGCAGAAACCCTTGTTTCTCCAACTCCAAATGTTCTTAGAGAGAAAAGACAAAATTTGAATAATCAATCAATAATGAGTTCTATTTTGTCTTTGAGAAATAAATACCTTTCTCAAAAGTTCGACCCTCCTCAGAAAGCAATTAAATGAGCATTTAAAAGATTAATTAAATTCGCCCCTCTTGACTTAGGCAATTTAATTAATAAATGGCATCTTTAATCAAATGAGTAATGAATACTCATTTAATATTAATATTATCTCTTTATTATAAAGTATTAAATACTTTATAATTCGCCATTAATAATTAATAACTTTAATATTTCACTTAAAGTGACTTTATAATATAAAGTCATAATAATAATTATTTAATTATTATTAAATGCTCCCCTTATTCACCGTTTGCTCATCAAACTGTCAAACTGGGTCAAAACTGAGATGACCAACTGAACCAGGTGCCCTGCCAGAAATAGTAAACCCTGTCTGCCTGACTTACTATAAATAGTAAGTGTCTGAATATCACTCAGTGAGTCCTTGCAAAGGCCCAAACTTGAAACAACTGGTGGAGTAATGTCCCGAAACTCTGGATAACTGCCACAAGTGATCCTCTAAACACTACTGCTAACCTACGAGGATCTGATTGATAGGCTCACTCCTCAACAAACAATGTCAGCTAAAACGGGGACATTACAATCTAGAGCCCATGTAGAGCCCACCAGCTCAAAGTAATAGCTTTGCGAAGGCAGAGGGCCAAATGCCTCTAAATTGGATTATTCAATAAAAGCAGTGAGGGACCTTAGTAAGTCCATGGAAGTGGTTAAATTTCTTTTAAATTTCATGCAAGATAACGAACCCAAAGATAAACTGTTCATCTTTATCCATTTTCTTAGCGTTTTAATTTTCCCTTTGCAGTACAACATAAAATGGAACAGCATGTAAGATGGAACCTTTCTTTAAGTTTTAAGGGGAAATTCCCTTTTGAAGAGTGAAGGAAATGATAATATTCCCTTATGTGGACAATTAAAATTAATCTAGATCTAGTAGGATTTCTTTGAATGTGCAATACAAACAAACCAAAATGAAACCTATATTTTTATTCTCAGGCTAGGGCACAAGGCTAGTCAACACTTCTGCACAAGCCAAAGGTTTTATTAATTTTTCCCAATGCAAATAAGCCAGAAAGTTAGTGAATGCTTACACTTTTTCACTAAAGACAGAAACTAAAATGCGTAAATACATCACATGGATTAAATTTAATTAAGGACACATTTTGGTAAATTGATTTAAGGAATCACATTCAAAGCCTCAATTGCAAACTTGATGCAATAGCATCATTTAATTTTTGTTCTAGGTTCACATTAAATTTTGTGCTAGCTGTTAAGTCATATGTTAGGAGGTGTTTATTTAAGTTTGGACAAAAAAGTAGTCATAAATTTTAAATTTTGGTGTTTTTACTCAAATTCAAGTACCTAATTAGGGGTTTGAATGCTTAATTTGTGAACTTTGGTTTGCATGGGTGTGAGGTAGGTAGTTAGGGATGATATGGCACTTTGAAAACATGAAAAAAAAGGAGTTTTGTGTTGTTCTTGAGAGAAAAGAAAAAAGTTTTTGTTTGCAGGTATGCTGGCAGGATGTTACTAGTGTTCTAGACCTCCACTTTTGCAAAATTAGTCAATTTTGAAGTTATATGTTTAGTTTTCTTGTTGCTGAAGTTGTTAAGGGTTTATATAGACCTAATGCATGTGATTAGAGGTTTTGAAAGGGAATATTATCTTAGAAAACAACTTTTTTCACTTGCTGCCTTGTCAGAACCCTGCCCAGGGTTTTAAAAAAGAAATTTTAGTTTTGGGAGAAATACACCTACCTAGTTGATAAAATTTGGTTTTTAGGTCTTTGGCAACCTACTTAAGTTGTTCAAATAGTTTTTTGTACCATTTTGGCGCATGTGAGAGCACTATTTTAAAAAGACTTAGTTTTAGCAACTTAGAGGGTTAGCTAGGATTGGTAACAATTCTTTTTGAAGGGTTTTTGTTTCAGTTTGAAAGATTCCATTGTAGGAGTTGCATCTCCATAAACAGTATTTGAGAGTGTGTTTAGATTCCCAAGAATGTCCATACAAATTGCTGTCCCATCAGATTTGTCTTAAAACAGGGCTACTAGGGAGAGACAGTTTTCAAACAAGTTACTAATCATTGTACTTTTTCTGCAAATTTTACTCTGTCTGCATCACAACTTAAAAGAAACCTGCAATACAAATCCTGCAAACTAACTAAAGCAATTCGATTTACCTAAGAATATACACAAAATCTCAGAAGTATTTTTGAACACCAATTTAAGCAGTAAGTAAGCATACTAAAGTCTATTGAAAATCGAAGTGCCAATAACTCTTACTTACAAGTGTTTAAAATTTCTTTTTTGCATTTGATTTATTCATGATAATAAAAATTTAAAAACATTTTGTAGGTTCTATGCTGAAAATAGTTTGCTTGCACTCAAAGCAAGTTGTAAATACAAAATTGCCCTCAAATGACAAATAAATTATAAGTAAAATTGAAAAGCTTGGATAAAACGAGGACATCTTTGAATAGATATTCTAGAAGATCATTTGAAAAATATTTGATCCAAAAACATAACTAATCAAGAATAGTGGTGATCCAAAAACATAGAACTAAAAACAGCTACTTGGAAACCCCATGTGACATGACTGGTGCAGCAACAAGAGTAGCAGCATCCTTGATATCTTTAACCCTTAGAATTTTTAGTGAAGCTTTGTACTCGTGGTTTACTAGGTGTTGGTACTACATCCATTTGAATCATCTGAACATTTAAGGAAAATCTTCTCTTTTTTGATCAATGTTTTGATCTTGGTGACTTCCTCACCATCTTGGACATATTTGGCATTGGTGGACAACTCGTGTATGTTTTGAGCATACTGAGCTCTTCCAAATGTGTCCACCAATGCACTTTTTATAGAGTTTTATGAACAAGCTGCCTTTTGGATCATATATGTGTCTTTTTGTTAAAAACTCAAATTTGAACTTTGATACCTCACCATTGATGTATTTTGAATCTATTGCAGCCTTATATTTGTATATGCCAAGTTGGATTGGAAATCGAACTCCCATATTATGCCTGCTTTTTAGAAGAAAACAAATCTCATAAATATAGGTGCAATATTCCATCATGACTACCTGATCGATGGAGTTTTTGGGAAGCATATAAGGAAAATAGGCAAAACTGAAAACTTTGGTACATGTGAAAGTAGTAAATTGAATGTACCAATAAACTCATTTTAAAATCATTGTTCTAGTATGTTGGGGAATTTTGATGTGTAGCTGCTCATTCGCCCTTCTTACTAAGTGCATCAGAAAGGCAACATTCACCATTCCGATAATACACCAAAGATTAACCATATTCCAACTAAGGTAGGTGCGAGTGATGTTTTGATTGTATTCAAACTTGTAAAAGTGAAATATCCCCTTACAAGTTTTTTCGATTTTGAGCACAAGATTTCACCTGTTAATGTTAGAGAAATCATAAACCAATTGAAAGTGATCCTTCACTTTTTGATCACCCAGATCGCAATGAGGGCAAGGTGAGAGCATACAATGGAAAGGGGATTGTTAGGTGGAATCCAAATTGAAAGTACAATACTGGAAATCAACCCTTCACTTTTTGATCACCAAGTTCCTAGTGTGGGTGAGGTTAGAGCATACAGTGAAAAAGGGATCGTTAGCTGAAATGTACTGGAAACTGAAATTACAATATGAAAGACGGCTCAGCCGATCAGCAAGATATGAAATGCAACTCGACCACTTATTCAGCAGGGATGTCATACAAAGTACTGAAAGTAAATGTCTGAGCGGCTAGTTGACCCCTTCCGCATTTCAATGGGTAGTACACAAAAGTACGTGTTGAAAGTAAATATACGACGAGGCTTCTCTCTTCCACCAAATGGTGGGAATGAGTAAATAACAGAACTGAAATATAAGACGGCGAGGACAGTCTCTTCCACTAATAGTGGGAATACAAGAGGTAAAGTGCAGAAAGTAAAAGAGTTGATCAATACTACTGATAATTAGGTATACAAAATATAGCTTCAGCTGCAATAGAAAGGAGATATACATAGAAATAGATCATCAACATGTTAGGCAACCCTCTCCAATATCAAACACATGATAATCAACTGGAAATATGAAGAATAGATGGAAAATATCAGGTCTGATATAAAATAGCAGCAAAGAGAAAACCTAACCAGCAAGTACAAAATTCACTGAAATGCTTATATCAGACCTGAGATTTCTTTTGCAGCCTTGTAAAAAGTCATTTCATGGCCTTTGGATGTATGTTGCAGTTGGACCTTATCTATGTAATTTCAGTCTTTTAGTCAATAGAATCATTGTATGTTGTGTTATTTTTCCTTTATTAGCATTGTACATGTTCTGTAATTCGCATAAAACTCAGAAAACACAAAAAAATCAGAAAAAACACAAAACACAAACAAAAACAAAACTCATTCTATACGCTGGTCAAAGACTTCAAGAAAAACCAAAATCAGAAAATTCAGATCAGATTGAGGAAGGAATCTTTCAGTGGTATTAGAGCATGATCTTGCCAGTGTGTGGGCATTTTGTTCAGTTCTATGCATCCTAGAGAGGTCGGGCCTCATAGATATTATACCCGCAGGAGAGCACACAGATAGTTTGGGGTTAACACTGGTATTCTGAGTGCAACTATGGGAGATAGCCATGATGGCAAGAGCAGTCCCCATCAGAGGGGGGGACAAAATCCTCAAGAAGACCCAGATCGTGAGTTATTTAGAACTTTCATTAATACACAACCACTGATTGTACAGGCATTAGATAGACTCCAGACTACACTTGATAGGATGGATTTGGGTCGGCATAGAGATAGGCGTGGCAGACATGATAGACGTGAGAGGACTGATAGGTCTGTTACAGTTATAAGTAGCCGTGGGAGTAGCAGGGCTCCCTTGTCGAGGGACAGTACTCTTGGGTCCCCTAGGTGTGACAGGACTCATACACGCACAACAGATAGACCCATGCATCCCCATTTTCCTCTTAGAAATGAGCCACAACCAGTTGACCCGCTCGACGGAGTAGAGTTTCGGGATACTGTTATTGTAGTGAGTGATGAGTGGGCACGCCTTCTCGAGCATGTTAGGGATGCCTTTCTCTACCTCAGTATTGCTCACAGCGTAGAGATAGCATGAGGAACCGTGGTGATAGGGGGCCTAGACAACAACATAATGGTGACCTCCATTGAGCTACCAGTAAGCTCACTATATCTCCCTTTGATGGTAGCAAGAAGATCACTACTAGAGCTTGGGTGCATAAGCTTGACATCTACTTTTCACTTAAGCTGATGCCAGAGGATGAGGCCATCCAGTTTGTAGTACTACACTTAAAGGGCGTGGCTTATGATTGGTGGCATCATGGTTTGGTTACCCAAAACCATAGGCTTATGCACTCTTATAGGGAGTTTCGTAAGCGGTTGATTGCCAGATTTGACCGTAAGGATGTTGAGTTGTACCATAGGGATTTAGCCTTACTGCGATAGACTAGACATGTTGAAACTTACATTAATGAGTTTCAACGCATTGCTGTTATGGTTCTCGAGATGCCGGGTAGACGTGTGGTGATGCTTTTCATAGAGGGTTTACATGACAGGTTATGGGGTTTGGTAAAGGCTCTTAAGCCTAGGACTTTACATGAGGCCATTCAGATTGCCCTAGACCTTGATACTTCACCACCTCCTACTTCTTATCAGTAGAATAAGAAGTTTTCCAAGGGCTCCAAGCCCTTCCAGAGATCTTTGACACAACACAGGAGTACACCACCTCCTCTCAGGATGGATCAGGAGACACTTAATGAATTGAGAAGGAAGAAGCTATGCTTCGCATGTAAGGAGCCTTGGGAGCCAGGACAACGATGCCTTGGGAAAGGCAAGGCACATCTCATTGAGGCTGTGTTTGATGTTGATGATGAGCATATACATGATACAAATTTAGAGGGCAACGATGGTGAGGATTTACGCGAGGCCCCACAGGCGAAGCTTGGAGTGGGTGATGCATTGGATGCACCCAAGCCTGTCATTGCTACCCTGTCAGGAGTCCCTAGATACCATCCCTTCCGTTTGAAGGGCATGATTAATGGACAACATGCGACTTGCCTTGTTGATAGTGGTGCCACGTACAATTTTATTGATGTGGGACTGGTTGCTAAGCGAGGATTGCAGGCGGAGGATTTCCCTGGTTTTAGTGTGACAGTAGTAGATGGATTTTCTATGAGGTGCACCAGGGTAGTTCCGCAACTTAGTATACAGTTGGGAGACTACACCTTGAGAGACGATTTTTATGTGGTTGGTCTAGGTGACATTGATGTGGTGTTAGGAATCCAATCGTTACGGTCGCTCAATAGGTACATATAGGATTTTAAGAGGATGGAGCTGGAGTTTACAGTTGGTGGCAAGAAGGTGGTGTTGAAGGCACTCTCAGAGGGTGGATCCATGGTAGTTTCAACATGTAGGATGGAGTCTATTTTCGGGCATGGGGATTTTGCTTAGGCGACACAGTGTTTCATTTCGTCCAAGTCACCTTCTTCAGATGATAGACCAGCATTTCAGGTAGACATCTGGACAGTGTTGGATGGGCACAATGTGGTGTTTGGAGACCTTCCTTTTGGTAGACCTCTTGACTATGGGTTTGAGCATGTGATAGAGCTAGAGGAGGGTTCCAAGCCCGTGATTATTGTCCCTTATCATCATCCTAAGGCGCATAAGGAAGAGATAGAGAAGACCATTTAAGAGTTATTGGACATGGGATTCATTAGGCCTAGTTCTAGCCCCTTCGCTTCTTCCGTTGTGTTGGTGAAGAAGGATGGCACTATGCGCATGTGCATTGACTACCGTGCACTCAATAAGAAAACAATTAAGAACAGGTATCCGATTCCCCGCGTAGATGAGTTATTAGATGAACTCCATGGGGCTGTGTATTTTTCGAAGGTTGATCTTTGATCAGGATACCATCAGATCCGTGTTCGTGAGGAGGATATCCATAAAACAACATTCAGATGCCACTATGGACACTGAGTTTTTAATAATGCCATTCGGTCTCACTAACACACCTGCTACATTTCAGTCATGCATGAATCATGTGTTCAATAAGCAGATGCATAAGTATGTACTTGTATTCTTCGATAACATTCTGATATAAAACAGAACCTGGGAGGAGCACATGAAGTATTTGGATGAGATTCTTGGTATTATGAAGGCCGATTGGGACATGTGATCTGTGGTGATGGAGTGAAGGTTCACCAAGATAAGATACAGGCAATGCTAGATTGGCTGCCACCTAGGAATGTTTCAGAGTTACGTGGTTTCCTAGGATTATGTGCATATTACAGGAGATTTGTTAAGGGGTATTCACAGTTAGCAACTCCCTTGACAAATCTTACACCGAAGGGGGCTTTTATATGGACAAATGAGGCACAAAAGGTATTGGACAGGCTCAAGTAGGCAATGAGCACATGTCTAGTTTTAGCTCTTCCAAATTTCTCTCAACCCTTTGTTCTAGAGTGTGATGCATCAGGAGGGGACATAGGAGTGGTACTTATGTGGAACCGCCATCCCATAGCATATGAGAGCAAGAAATTAAGGGATAATGAGAGATTGTACTCCACCTACGATAAGGAGATGATCGTCATTATGCATGCCTTGGAAAATTTTCGGCAATATTTGGTGGGTGGGAAGTTTGTGGTGAGAATTGACCACAATAGTTTGAAATACTTCTTGGAACAAAAAGAACTTAATGAGCGCCAACAAAAGTGGGCTAGCAAGATTCAAGCATATGATTTTGACATCGAGTTTGTCAAGGGAAAGAAAAATGTTGTTGCTGATGCACTTTCCACGAGGCCTTCAGTTGCTGCCCTTTGTTCCATGAGTGAGATTTCAGCTGATTGGAAGTCTCAACTTTTGGTTGAGTATTCCAAAGATCAGTTCGCATGTGAGATTTTGGATGGATGGGTCTAGGATGACAGGTACACTGTGATTGATGATGTGATACACTACAAGGACAAAATCTATTTAGTTCCTGGATCGAAGCTTAAGGAAAAAATTCTACGCGCCATCCATGATACACCACTAGCAGGACATCCAGGGTACTTCAAGACATAGAAACAGGTGTGTGAGGGATTCTCATGGAAGGGTCTCAAGGATGATGTCCTATGCTATGTTCGTGAGTGTATGACTTGTCAGCAAAACAAGTCAGAGCATACTTTCCCAGCTGGGCTTCTACAGCCATTGCCTATTCCAGAGCAGAAGTGGGAAGGTATATCGATGGATTTTATTACTGGTCTTTCAAGAGTTTAGGGGAAGGATTGTATTTATGTGGTTGTTGATATATTGACGAAGTATGCACATTTTTTCCCTATCGCAGCCGATTTTATTGCTTCACAAGTGGTAGAGTTATTCTTCCGTGAGGTATTTCATCTCCATGGACTCCCTAGAACCATTGTCAGTGGTTGGGATAGTAGATTCACGAGTATATTTTGGCAGGAGTTATTCCGACTTACAGGTACAAAGTTGACCCCCAACACCAGTTACCACCCTCAGATTGATGGGCAGACGAAGATCGTCAACAAGTAGGTGGAGGGATATTTGCGTAATTATGTTTCGGGTCAATAGAGAGCATGGGTGCGTTGGTTATATTTAAACGAGTATTGCTATAATACTATGCATCATATGTCTATTGGCATGACTCCCTTTCAAGCTTTATATAGCTATGATGCTTTATCAATTGTGGATTTGGAGCTAGGTGATAGCAGAACGCCTAGAGCTCGAGAGTGGCTTTAGGACAGTCAGGATATCCTTAAGGCACTTAAGGATAACATTCAACATGCACAGAATCAACAGAAGCTTTATGCTGATCGACACAGGATTGAGAGGACCTTTGAGGTTGGTGATATGGTTTTTTTGCATCTACAACCCTATAGGCAGAGTACACTCAATAGAAGTGGGGCTGGAAAGCTCAAGCCTAGAGTTTATGGACCATATAGAGTTCTCCGAGGATTGGGGAGGTTGCTTACGAGCTTGAGTTACCCTCGGAGAGCAGATACATAATGTTTTTCATGTGTCTTATTTGAAGAAGGCTTTGGGGCAGCATGTTACTTCATCACCAGATTTGCCTCCCTTGGATGAGGAGGGCCGTTTGATATTGATTCTTGCAGAGATTTTTGATATGAGGGAGAGGAGGTTGAGGAACAGAGTTATTAGAGAATATTTGGTATGATGGAAGGAATTACTGTTGGGGGGTGCCACGTGGGAAGGAGAGATAATACTTTAGCATTGAACTTTGCAGTTGCTTGGGGGCAAGCAATCCTGGGAAGGGAGGATTGTAATGTCCCTTCCTTAGGCGTTCAGATTTGATGCAGAGGTTGACGTATTATGAGGGTTCCCATAGGTCAGTAGTATGGATAGGGGATCCATTTCGAGGTTGTGGAACCTTGTTGGGAGTTGTTCGAGCCTTTCAAAGTCGAGTTTAGTTAGTGTTCCATGGGGACGCGTCCCCCCCAAAAATCCTCGCGTTTCCTAGAGGGGGACGTCTTGGAGACTCGGGGACTTGGGGGGGACATACCCTCACCAACCCACCACCAACGCCACCATCCCACAACCAATGTCGTTGTCTCCAAGATGCCGCTAGGACTTTGAGGATGCTGGGGTGTCCTCAAGACATCTAGGGGACTCCTAGTTGTCTCCAAGATGTATAATTGTTATACTTATACATCTTTTTATAACTATTTTTTCAAGTACTATATGTATTTCAGCACCCTGCCGCCCCCTGCCGCCGTCACCAAACTTAGACCCCCCGTCCCCGTGTCCCCAAAACGCGACCCCTACCGTCCCCCCATCGCTGTCCCCAAAACCCCGTGGAACAGTGAGTTTAGTTGATTGAGCCAGGGATAAATTGGAAATAATAAAGTTGGCTTGAATGGAATAGTGAAAGGTGAATAGTAACAACAAATTAGAAAATGAATAGTGAAAAGTGCACCCCCCATCCTAGAACTTAAGTTGTTTTAAAAAGAGGGCCAAGTTCACAATGTAAAATTAGATCCTGAATGTTATTTTATGAATTTTTAGGCCAAATAGTAACCCTAAAAAGGGTCGACCCCTCTTGGAGAAGATAAAAAGACATTTTTGTCTATTTTGGATTCATTCTTATGACTTCAATTTGAGAGCAGCATCAGACTTAGGGTTTGAAGAGCATGGAGCTTCCAGGAACGCAAAATTTTGGGAGAATTTGGGGATTTGGACGAAAATCCATTTCTTCTAGTGACAGGATTCAACATTATCCAGCTTCAGTGTGGAGTTGGTAGCATTATTTGGGGTTATAATTGCAGATCAGTCCATTTTGAGGACATAAATTCGCATCATATTGTAGATCAGTTCTTTTAGAAAACATTTCTACCATCTTTCAGCAGTTGCACAAGCAGCTGCACCTTTGTTTGGCATTTGGGCTTTAAACCATAAGTGTTAAGAGAAGATTTTGAAGATTTGAAGCTGAAAATTTACATACAGCAGTGGGTCAGCTCCTCTCATACTTGGAAACGAATTGGGTAGTTATTTTTAGAGCCGTGTGAGTTCAAAATTGCTGATACAGGGTTATATTAGACCTGAGATTTCTTTTGCAGCCTTGTAAAAAGTCATTTCATGGCCTTTGGATGAATGGGTATGTTGCAGTTGGACCTTATCTATGTAATTTCAGTCTTTTAGTTAATAGAATCATTGTATGTTGTGTTATTTTTCCTTTATCAGCATTCTACATGTTCTGTAATTCGCATAAAACTCAGAAAAGACAAAAAGATAAGGAAAAACACGAAACACAAAACAAAAACCAAACTCATTCTATACGCTGGTCAAAGACTTCAAGAAAAACCGAAATCAGAAAATTTAGATCAGATTGAGGAAGGAATCTTTCACATCCTATGTAGGAGCCTCTTCATCCTCTAAAGTGAATGTGGCAAACTATGGAACAAATGCATTCAAGTTGGTACACTTAGGGGTTACATCCCAATTCTTTGTTGCCTATTCCTTGCAGTCCACATACCTATGTGATAGAAGATGCAAGTTGGAATGCATATAGACCAACTCTTTTTTTTTTCAGCCAACTAGTTTCATTTAACTAAGTGTTTAACTAAGTGAATAAAGGAGTATGTACTCTAGTTTTGCTTAGTTGAAGAAGAACTCCTAACTTGGTGAATTGAAGGCAAAGAATATGACAATTTTAAATATTTAAAATAACATATAGTTGCCAAAGAATAGTAAGAATGTTAAAATAATAAAAAATGCTTATCTGTGAAAGAAATTTGATTGCCAGAGGTTGTATGTACACAAAATCTTGTCCATGGAGCTACCACCATGAATGAGTTTCATTGTACTTGTCTTAAAGAGTGCTAAGATTGTTATCTCTAGCTTTACACAAGCTATTAGTTTCACTCACAATAGTATCCTGAGTCCTCCACATCTAGATCTGGGAAGATTCTTTAGAATGCAACTTTGTACCCATTAACAACTTCTACAGCTGTATGGAATGCCAATCCTATGGGTAGACAAAGTATCTTTGTGCTAGAATATTTGGAAGACAATGCAAATGCAAAGAGATGCAAAGGTGTAGTCATCTTCTTCCAATGATCAATGATGAGTCTTTGTACCCTAATGATCAATAATCAGTCTTTGTACCCTTAAGAAAAACAATTTTATGAGATCATTCTCCTTGGTTGCTATTATGTGCTTTATTTTTCAATTATTAAGTCCATGCCATCATTTATTTTTCTCAAATACGACTGATACGTATTAACAGACTTTATCATACTCATGACGGGCCAAGTGAAGCTCACGATATAATTTGCATGTGCCCACTTATGATGGGCTGAGTGAAACTCATGATATAATCTACATGTGCCCACCAATTGTCATCTAGGATCAATGCTTTGAAATTTTGGGCCCTGTTAGAATTTGCTTACCTCCATAGGCTCCAAAATTTGTTAATGACCGTGATGCTGGATGCCTCTTGCACCTTCATATGTACAATGGCATAGGATGAATTCCACCTTATAAGAAAAGACTTAGCATTGTGCATATGATTTTTGTGCCTCTAGGTCAGTAACTGCTGTTAGGATATGATAATTGTTCCTTTAGAAAAGAAACCTTTCAAATGCAAAAAGGTGATAAGAATAGGATAAAACACGGCATGGTCAACATTTGAAGATTGGTGGCTAGCATGAGGATAACTACACCATGGAGAAAAGAGTTTTTTTCTTGAGAAAAAAGCAAGGAAATTTTAAAGGCTATTTAAGATAAGGTTAGCATATTTTTCAGATTCTTTTGTCAGCATTTAAAAGTGGCGACCAAAATACAAATATCATGCCTAAAAGAGAATTGCTATATATGGCGGCAACCTATAGATAGAGTTCAAAATAACACTTATGTGGAAAATAATAAATATAGTCGGCAGTCATAAAAGTTTAAAATAATGCAAAAGAAAGTTGACACTATATAAAGGAGATTGTTCTTCTTGCAAGGTGGTCAATTTACCTTTTAAACTTAACTTTGATTTTCTAATTATAAAGGTTAAGACAATCGTGCAAAGCAAGGTGCCAATAGTTAGTGCTTAGAAATATTTTAAAAATATGGAGGTGTTGCTATTTTGAAATGGGTAGGGTAGTTTAGAAGAAGTGAAGTCAATTGTGCCTATATATTAAAGAAATTCGATTAGTTAGTTGTCTTCTATTGTCTTAGTTTGCTCAAATACATGTTGGAAAGAAAGACGACTACAAGAATAAAAGACTGGAACTAGTCGTTGTATGGATTATTTTTTAGAATTAGTAGATAAGATATTTTGTAATAAAAATTGCATTTCATGTTATCGGTTAGTCTTAGAATAGAAGTTGTAGCTCTTATTAATTGTCATGCATTGATATGCGAACAGTATAAATAAGTGCTATTTTGTACTTAGTAGGATTGATGGTAATTCTCACGGGCTTGACATTATAATTATTGTTCATTGAATGTTATTGTTATCTAAACTTTATTATTCACTTAATGGAATTTATTATGCCTATTTTCTTTTGAATCCCTTACAAGGGTGGTATGAAGTGATTACATTTAAAAAGATTTTTATTCTGGAATGTGCAAATCCTAGATTGTTGGCAATATCTTCCATTTTTATAAGGGTTTCATAATATGAATCTATAATAAAAATTATTTATTATAAAAAATGCAATTACTTTATAATTGAGATCTTGTGTTTAGTTTTTTGCTTTGAAGTCGTTTCTAATCTGTTGTTTTTTCCCCATGCTGTCACATTGCCAACAATGTACCTTTGTATGGTGGTTTGGTGATGGGTGCATTTGGGTTTGGAAACTTGGAATGACTATTCTCTTTGTTTATATTGTTTTTTTTATGGGCATTACTTTTGTGGGTGCGTGTGTGAGGTTTTCTAATCTTAAGTACATTCATAGAAAATTGGATTTGAGCCTTTTTATAGCTAATGAACTATTTTGTTTTTTTTTCAAGGTTGAGGCGCTAGGAGAAATTGAACTTGCAACTAAGTTGCTGAAGGATGATATTGTAGAAGATGTGAGGCCTTTGATATAAATTGATTACTCCCTCTTTCAAAAATAAAGCTGTTTATTTCATGACAGTTTTTTAGCTTGGAAGTTTCCCAATTCTGTATCTAAATCAGTGTCTCAGGTACCACATGCATTATTGCACTGCATCACAATTGACATTTTTGCATTCTACATTTGCAGGAAGATCCTGTCTATTCTCATTATCAACGTCTTCATTGCAATATCTTGCCTCTAGACGAATATTCCGAGGATATTGCTTTGGTAATGATCATTAATTCTTTATTTCAAATGTTCTAGGCGCACAATGATTAGTTCTTTAATGCATAAGAGGTACACTCTAGAGAAAAAACATTCATATGTCTTTGGTTTAGAATTATTAAATTCAGGAATTGTTAGCTTGGAAAGGAAGTAAACTATGGATGAGAATGGGAACACAAGGTATTGTATTTTCATTTGAAAGCTTTAATGATACCAGAAAGTTTTTGGATTAAACCTAGGTTACTGGTTTGCTCTTTGAAACACCCAGAGTCGCATCTGGATCTCTTGTAAGGCAGTCCAGTGTCCTGCAAATGGACCTGGATTTGCCTGGATCTGCTCTACTAGGCTGGGTCTGCTGTAGTGAATCCAGCTTAAAACATGTTGGCTTATTAAATTTTTTTCCTTTTTTGCTGACTGCATTTTTGTTTTTGTGAGAATGACAGTGAGTATTGCAAATATGAAGGTGATCTTCTGTTCTCTGCTACTATCGAGACTGATTTAATTTTTAAACCTTGGATATTGCTCTGTCATGTCTCATTTTAATTGGGCTGAGATAAACACTTGATTCTCTCGCTTCTACAGATTAATATGTCAAATAAAGAATACTGGTAATCCATATCTTAAAGGCTTATGTGTCAGGTTTAAGTCTTTCTCAGCTAATTGACAATATAAATCTCTTGTTTTCATTTAAGCTTGATATTTTGCTATATTCAATATTTCAAAGTTCAAACTATGTTGTTTGTAAAAGTTAAAACCACAGGGTTATTAGCTTGAGAAGAAAGTATTATATTAATATTTAGTTTCATTCTAAAATGTCTAAAATATTATAAGAAGTTTCAAACTATTTATTATCTAAAATTATTGTATTGTGTATTATAATTCTGATGAGAGTCTCCGTGACGCGTCTTAGTGTTGTTGCATGTTAGAAGACACTGATATCCATCATTTTGAATTTGATTAATCAAAATGTGCAATGGATCAAACAATATAGAAACTAATCTTTCCCCATTGATGGAGAACAGACTCAGATTATTAAATGCATTATAGCCTATCACGGTCGGCAAAACATGAGATGGATTCGAGTTTAAATTTTTCAGGTTGATCAAATTTTGATCTCAAGACAGTATATACAAATATTTTTCGAAGTCATGGATTACAATGGCTGCAAATATGTATGTGATGATTTTTATATGTTTTTTGTGTGGATGAGACCAAAATGAACACAGCCCATTTCTCTAAAAGCATTGACATTAAATCAGCAGTTTAGCTTCCATACCTTTCATTTAGCATAATATCGGTCTAAAGAGAAGTTTACGGACCTTGTGCTGATATATAAAAACATTGAAATTGAGAAGTCAAAGAGAAGTTTTCATATTTCTTGACATGTTTCATGCCATGTATAAAATTTTTCCAATAGATCACAAATTGGAATCATAGGGCTTTTGCAACTCTCAAATACTACCTATTATAATATTTTAAATATCACTTTACAATGGTAGAACTTAACTTTAATGTAGTTAACAAATTTTTGGTGTAGTGACAATCAGGGACCCTAACCGTCATTATGTGCAGGTGTCATATCCCTGAAATTGTAAACCAAACTATAAAGTATTGAAATACAAATAACGAAATAAAACAAATATCAAAATATAAATATAAGTAATTGCAATCTAAATATTATTAGTATAATTATAATATTATAATTATAATACCATTACCATAATATGAAATGGAACAATGAATATTGTTATTTGTAATTATTATATTAATAAAAATATTCACAAAGAAAACTGATAATATTCATGCCTCAATTAAATGAATAAATACTAAACATTTGCTGAGTGCATCGATTTCTAATTACTATTGCCAAAGCTAACAATGCAAGCAGCGAATATAGTTAAGATTATGCGATTCATGAAAATTTCGAGCCAAATTTTTTCGATTTTTCACAATTTCAAATTACAACATTACAAGCAAGTGCACCCGTTAAGGTTAGATGGATAAACCAAAACGTGCAAGAAAGTAACTCTAACCAGAATGGCGCCGATGATGGCGAGCATTGGTCAGAGGATCTCTACTCTAAATACAGAAAGGAACTCAACGTCAAGTATGTGCTACCCAATCCAAGGCGGAGTGAGGGGCGACCATATGACGGAGTGATTACAGAATTAAATGCTTGAAATAAATGCTGAAACTGGAAATACTCGACACCCAAAATGTGCTTGCTAACCCAAGCTGGGAAAGTAGCTACCATAGGGCGGAGCTGTAACTATTACAATAACTTAAATGAATTTGAGAATTACAATCAGATTTGAACAAGAATGAAATGACTGCCAGTACTACTGTCAGTTTTACAAAGGATGTTCATCTGCCTGCTGAAATCATAGAAATTTGAGAGCTTAACATTACATCAAAAGATCTCTTCTTAGTATGGTTAGAAGAGCCAAAACAATAGACCTTTCAATGCTCAAAATTACAACTCTGATTTTTGGATAAATCTGCACTCTTGAATTAAAAACAGCAGTCTAAGGAATTCACTATTTTGCTCATATCTCTCTCTTAACTTGCCCAATTAACATGAAACCAAATGCAATAAGCTCTAACAATGGAGGCGCCTAAGATGAGACACAGGAAACAGATCCAAACAACCACAATTAATTATGCACGAGACCCAATGCAATCAAATGGTACGGCTGCAAGAAGGAAGGCGATCTGCTCTATTAAATTAAATACTTCTCTAAAAAATCTGCAAATTAGAGAATGATGGCGCCTAGCCTTAACAAGGGGAATGGGTTAATACCCAGATGCAATACTTTTGTCTTTTTTGATTTATGAATAAAAACATGAATCTGCTGTAACAAATAATGCAAAATGCTGAAAACCACTAATATGCAAATCAGATCTAACCATGCGATAAGCTGATTACAATGCATAAACTAAATGTAACTCACAAACTAGACTAAATCACCACTAGTCGCTGTCTTTCAAGCGAGAAGCAATGCCCAAGCTAGGAGGCCTTCATTCCTCGAAGCAATCCCAAAGCCAATCCGGCAGCATAACATTCCTGTAGATAAAAAGATACCAAATGATGCTCCAAGACTCCTTTTTATAATTCTCCAGTTGACTTCTCAAAACCCTAAAATCCGCTTTTAGGTCAAAAACCCAATCTCCTCAAGGATGGGCGTACTTTTCCTTCAAAGCTTTAGATTTGATATTTTAAATAAATATCATACTTTAATAAATGCGCCCAACAAAGCTTGCTCAGACTTTAGTAATAATTAAAATATTCCTTAATGAGGCGCCACCCTCAAAAGATCACCTTTTTAAAACAACCTTAAGTCATTAACTCTAGGCCAAGGGTCAACGTTAAAATATAATAATTAAAACGTGACTTTTTAATTAAATGACTTAACTTATCCTTCCGAATGTGCCCTGAAGCCAATACTGAGCAAAACATCTGACCAAACTGAAGCAGGAAGTCAACCGAGCTGAACTCAACTGGAAAGCTGCTAAAAATAGAATTTACTAAAAATAGTAAATTCCGGAAAATGCTCAGAATGCCGAGATGAACACACCACTGCGAAGCTCTCTGAAAACCCAGAAAGGATCCGCCATTGAATCCATCATCTTTGAGCAATGACCTCCTCAAAAATAGGAAACCCTAATTTATCTTCCGACTAGCCTTCGGGTTCCCAAGGAAAAGGCCAACGGTCACTAGAAAGATCAGGTTTGAGAAGGGGACATTACAATCCGCCCTTCCCAAAATTGCTTGTCCTCAAGCAATACCACCACAACTCCAGAAATTTGAAGATTAATCCATACACAACAAGTATGATCCCTGGTTCCCAAATGCGTCTCAGGAAAAACCCACCATGCCGATGCTGCACCACTCTGATCACATTAATGAAAATATCATGCCAATGCTGCACTGACTCCCCTTGTAACTCCAAAGTGTTACCATCTATGATTCTCAAACTGAAAGATCTTAAAGGAAGGAAATCAAAATCATGCAACATCTCATGTCCACGATCCCCCCAATTAACAGTATCAACCATACTACTGTCAATCACCATTCTAAGCAATAGGAGAGATAGACTATTCAAATCAAAATCGAACTCCTCGCCATACCTCCACATGGTAACAAACGGGACCATGCCTGCAAGTGTGACCTCTACAAATCTTCTTGCAAGGAGGGAAGCATTCCTTTGCAAGAGCTCCACAAACTCATACCCATGTCTCCGCATAAAGCTACCATGCCTCATCTGAATTATACTGGCACAACCATGAAGACTACAGAAAACAATCATAGTTCCAACCCCATGAGTCTCCGAATGGTGAACCAAAGCATGTGAGCTACTGCTGTCATGAATCAATACTGAGAGTAAACTGTCAAAGTTTACATCATCAACCATCATAAGATGAATTTGGAGGGTAGGAAAAGTGTGAAGGAACAAATAATTACTGCTGATCAAGACTAGGATCAGCGCAGTGCAATCTGATTCTCGAGTCCTACCCAAGGGAAAACAACAACACCACTCCAAATCCCAAGCGTGAGCATGTGAGATGACCATCGAGCTGCAAAGTGACACCTCCAAGGTGGTTGGAAAACACACTAGATTCATCTCCATGAGAGAACTACCATCTCTTTGATCAGGAGTGAGGAACCAACTCTCCTGAATGAAAGTAACCCCATAAGTAAGGTGGCTGGTCTGCCACCAACCAGCAAGCTCGTGTCTCAAAATCTGCCCTTGTCTGAGCTGAAAGTCACTTCCAAGAACTACCGATCGTTGATCTCTCCAACCCATAATCAAAATTTCTTTCCAATCCATTTGTTGATGAACAAACGGAACCATCAAGTAGCTGGAAAAGAAGGGAACAACATCAACAAATCTAGAAATTTGATCCTTATCCCTCCAAAAGTCTTTTCCATAAATAATAAATTTTAACAACCCAAGTTGAGAATCCCCAGCATGGATACCCAACTGAAAGTGATTTTCAACACACTGAAAAGAAATCTCTACACATTCCCAAGTGCTAGTGAGAACCAAGTGCCTTCTCACGAAACTGATGTCCCATGTAGTAAATCCTTGAAGCTTAACCATGAAAGCTTCCACATTAAGGGAGTATGAAACATAGAGTGGCTTCAAATTCAGCTCCCAAAACTGATCAATATGATTCCAAACATCATTCCACCCAAGGGATGGATTGTCAAGAGTGCACCCACCAAAGTCTAGTTCACCTTTTTCCCATTTCCCCTGAGTAGTAGGTCTGAAATCTTCACTCGTTGCTGCTGTAATGAAGTTACCAACAGCTACCAAGACTTGTCTCATCAACACCTTGATGTCATAGATGTTGAAATTACCTTGCTTCGTCACCTCCCATGTAGAACCTCCATCCTCAAACCCACTTATGCATTCATGACTAATCAGCAAACGTGGCACATCCACATGGAGTGAGATCAAAGCATCCAAGCACTGGAAACCATACTCAGTCTCATTCTTTGTTTCATCTTCCATCACATAGAGAGGATTGCCATAATCTCCTTCATCACCTTCTTCAAAGAGAGAATTGTCAAAATTTGAAAAGTTATTCCATCCATCTTGCTGATCTAAATCTGCACTTGTAACTTCAGTCCTTCTCGTGAAACCTTCAAGGTCAAACTCTTCTCGAAGACTATCAAGCTCACAAAAAACTTGCTTGATTTCTTCGGCTTTATGTGCATTCTCTTGCTTTGTGAAAATTTTGAAATCAGCAAACTGATTTTCTATTTCCATTAATGCCATTTGAGTTTCTTCTAGCGTAGCTCTTTTGTTGTACCCCAAATAAATTTTTGGCATTCTGTGTAAATTGAGCTAAATCTTGTTAAAATGCCATGAAAGGTCTGTTTTAGGTCAAACCAATCATAGAATCTTGGTGGGTTTCTGTCAAGGAACACATGTACAAAATTCTGAAAAATTGAAAATTAGGGTTTTTTCCCCTATTTTCAGGGAAATCCCCCGAAAATAGGACCTTCCCAGAAATGATCGAAAATGATTTTGATAGGCTTAAAGGGCTTCACGATCACATTGGTCAAGTCAGAATCATCAAAAGACACGTTTTACTCTGGTGGGTCTATTTCTCTTTTTCAGGAACGAAGTTAGGAGCTCCACAGCCATTAATGGCAGATTGGCCAGTACCAGGCGCTAAAAGCTAAGCTTCAAAAGCTTCAACGATACAACCATGGCGGAAAAGGTCAAAAAAGATGCTGTTTGACGAAGGAGATTCCTGAAAACGGAAAAGGTCAAAATTTGACTAACTCTGGAGATGTTACGAAGGGGAGATTGCTCACATGTTGAAAAGGCGCCTTCTTCAAGCAGGGGCGCCCATGGTCTTTGAAGGTCAAACAAAGTCAGTAAGATCATCCGAAGCAGTCATTCTCAATGTTTGGTTGCTGGCTCAACAGTGAAACAAACATCCAGATCATCCGATGAATAGATCACTAGCAACTGCTGACGAAGCAAAAAGAGGCAGTTGAGGAATTGACAGGAAACCACAGTTAACGACAAAGTTGCAAGAAAAAGAGCCTTTTCAAAGCAAAGGCGCCCTTTCTTTTGGACTTCCAGATGCTGACCAATGACAAAAGGCCTCCTTTGATGACCTTCTCAGCTCAAGCAAATCTCGGAAACGCAACTGCAAGCATCAATACCTGACAGAGCAGTCAACGGATAATCTGGATCAAAGTAGGCAACTTGTCAGACGAAAATAATCAAGCTAAAAGGCAAAAGCGCCCTTTTCAAGGAGGGGCGCCCTTGGATAAAGGAACCCTAATTTGAGATCCAGATTTCCCGAAGACAGTCATTCTTAGCAGAACAGAGCTGAGTACCTGATGAAGCGTCATGTGAAAACATCTGACTCTCCGATCAACGAGAAATCCAGTTCAAGGCACGAGAGGTCATTTCAAATAAGCTGAAGAACGAAGACTGAAAAATCTCTAAGGCATTGGCAAAAGCGCCCTTTCTTGGGAAAGGCGCCCAGTCTTTTGGAGCCCTTAACTCAGCTTTTTATCATTCAGTCTCCCAGGCACTTCTTTCCAGTATGGATTCTGCTCCGCAGTGAATGTGTCCATGACGTCTCAAGATCAACAGACAACGCCAAGATTCAGGATCAAACAGGGGGTTTTCAGGAGAGAAAATACCAAAAAACTTGCAAAAGATGAAAAGGGACGCCTAAAATAAGTCAAAGGTCATTTGTTGACTAAAGTCAAAAGCTCTTTGAGTTAAAGTTGGCTAAAACGCTCCACGATTGGTGGAAATCACCTTTTTAACTTCAGATCAAACTCAAATCACCTTTTGAGCTTGTGTTAGGTCCCCAAATTTGTGGATCTGAAGCCCAAACATATATATTCAAGGTGAAGGCGTCCATTTCATTATTTCATTGCAGGTTGAAAGACAAAAAACAGCCACAAAGCTCTCAAAGGACGCCATTGAAGATCTGAAAGAGGTTTTCGTCCGTTCTTCATTTTTATTGCAGATCTGAAGCAGGAAAGGGTTGCTATTTTTGAGGATTGGACCAGAGACAGATTTTTTTCAAGAAGATCAGATAAAACTTCCAATCCATCTTCTGTCTTTTTCCTCTCTTCTTGTCTTAGGTTTTCTTGCATCTGACAGAAAAAGCAACATGCTACATCAGATCAGATCAACTGGGTAGATTTAGCATCATTTTCCAGAGAAACCCATCTCAACAAATTTTACAAAATCAACAAACTGCGCCCCCTATTTTGGGGTTTTCGAAAAAGTTTAAATTCAAATTAGAGGAAGCTGATTCGTTCGACATTGAAGCTTACGAACCGACTTATCGTACGGATTTTTCGGAGAAAAAT